>CM028355.1:31524316-31770001 GCA_016618105.1 Dendrobium huoshanense
CATGTCAATGTCTTACTATTCCATTTGCATTGCTAATTATAGATGCAGCCGCAGTTTCTTTGTTGGCTGGAAAATCGGACCACTCATGTTCATCGCAATCAGAAGGAACACACAAATCCTCTTCAAATCAAATATATGAATCCACATCCTGTTAATTTTCATCAAAATCCTGCTGCAAATCGAGATCGGCATCATCTAGGTGGCCTTGATCGGAGCCTGGGACGAACAATCGAAGGCGTCCTGACGAAGAAGACGAGCAACTGCAGGGTAAAGTAGACTTGTCGCATGTTTTAAAACTGAGAACGCACATGGAAAGGAGTTGCAGAAGAGCAGTGACGTTTCGTCTCAAAACGATGTTATTGACAACGTCTTTGAGAGAAGCAGTTTCACCAAACGATTATAATTTTTTTATTTTCCCGTTGTAAAACGGAGAACACCTATGAAACGCCCAACCAAACCAAGCCTAAATTCAAAGCCAAGATCCCTATGTGACACTTTTTGTGAAGCCCATCCAATTTTTTAGTGAATATTGATATGACATCGCAAAAATAGCTTGATCGGGCACGAATCTCGAGGCAAAAGCTAGTTGGAAACTTCAAAAATTAAATCCGGGAGCACCTGAACTCCGATTCCAGCGAGCTTACAGTCAAACTGAGCGTCTCGGAAATACAAACCCAACGACACCAAGATCAACCCAATCCGAGCCCAAATGAGTCCGAATCAAGGGCTTAAAGCGCTGTTGGAAGGTTCAAACCACAATTTGAGTTACCAAACGGTCTCCGATTTTAACGAGCTTATACTCGAATCGAACGGCTCGACGAGACAAATCCAACGAGCCCAAGATCATAAAATTCCGACATTGTTAAGGCCTTCAAACGTCCAACGAACGGTGGATGATCAAAGGATTTGATATCGGCCGTCCATTCAAACCACTCCCAATTCGCCCTTGATCTCACGCCTATTTACGAGCTATGCCACTCCAGAAAAACTATAAATATAGCCCTCATTCTACACCAAAGGGGAAAGGGAAGAGAGAGAAGAAGAAGATGAGAAAGGGGAAAAGGAGATTCCTCACCTCCTCGACCACCGCCGGAGCTCTTCCTGCCGCCTGAAGATGCTGGAACTCTGCTGGATTTTCAGAAAGCGCCGGGAATTTGCACAACTTCCACGTGATGCTAAAATTCTTCTCATTTAACGATAGAGTTCCCTCCTGACGCCGAAACTCCGCCCAAGGGAGGCCAGATTTCTCCTCTGCCACCAACAGACGTCGGACCTTCACTCTTCGCCAAGTCTCTACCCGATGCCAGACTTCTACCGGTTATCGGACTTCAATGGACATCTATGCGAAGATGCATTTCTTTTCATTGCTGGACTTCTACCTGACGATGTCCTACTGATCTTCGTTGTCAGACTACAGTCCTTCCGACCCCCGTCGCCAGCCGACTACGGTCCTCCTGACTTACGTCGCCCGCCGACTACAGTCTTTCCGACATCCGTCGCCCGTCGACAACGGTCCTCCTGACTTACGTCGCCCGCCGACTACAGTCTTTCCGACATCCGTCGCCCGTTGACTACGGTCCTCCTGACTTATGTCACCCGCCGACTACAGTCCTCCGTCGCCAGCTGACTACGGTCCTCCTGACCTACGTCGCCCGCCGACTGCAGTCCTTCTAACAAAGTGAACATGTCAATAGTGATCCTTTGTATTTACATCATGTAATGTACTCCATAAGATGTACATCAAGCTAAGGCCTTCCACCAAGGAAGGGCCTCATTTGTAATCGACTGCAATACTAGTGGATTCATTCAAGCTGGGCTAGGCCCCGTGGTTTTTCCCCCTTTTCAGGGGTTTTCCACGTAAAAATCTTGGTGTCTTATAAATGCTAGACCCTCTCTCACTTATCTGATTGCGTGCCGGATTTTCGTACAACGCTAAGACGTTAAATCTTATATTTCTCTACCGCCGCGAATACTCCTGGACGCAACAGTTTGGCGCCGTCTGTGGGAACGTGGTTCTCGACTGGGGGGCAACTTTTGCTCCAATCTCAAAAGATCGTTCTTATCAACTTTCTGACATCAGTCATTGTTGCATCAGATGCGGACTGGGGGGCAACTTTGACCCCAATTCTGGTCAAAAAGATCCTCCGATGTTTTCTATATCAAGATGATATTTCAGGAATATCCGAGCAAATGCAAGGATACTTCAAATCAATTGCAAGCTTTATACAGTCCCTTGTTGGACTTCTACTCCTCGAGCAAGGTCTTAACCTCTACCTCAAAAAAGCAGTAACGGTCTAAAATTAGACCATTCTTCACCTTTGATTCGGGCTAAACGCGGCATTCGCCTCCTCCCAATCAAGGTAAAATCGATCCCAGGGGGATCCGATTCGACCTCTTCCACACAGGTTAACGTCGTCGAGCAGGGCTCCGGCATACAACCTCGGAAAGGTTTCACATCCTTGGTGGATTCTCCCGACCTCTTCTACACAGGTTAATGTCGTCGAGCAATGGCTCCGATATACAACCTCGGATAGGTCTTACATCCTTGGTGGATTCTCTCGGCCTCTTCCACACAGGTTAACGTCGTCGAGCAAAGGCTCCGACATACAACCTCGGAAAGGTCCTACATCCTTGGTGGATTCTCCCGACCTCTTACACACAGGTTAACGTCGTCGAGAAGGGCTCCGGCATACAACCTCGGAAAGGTTTTACATCCTTGGTGGATTCTCTCGGCCTCTTCCACACTGGTTAACGTCGTCGAGCAAAGGCTCCGACATACAACCTCGGAAAGGTCCTACATCCTTGGTGGATTCTCCCGACCTCTTCCACACAGGTTAACGTCGTCGAGAAGGGCTCCGGCATACAACCTCGGAAAGGTTTCACATCCTTGGTGGATTCTTCCGACCTCTTCCACACAGGTTAACGTCGTCGAGCAGGGCTCCGTCATACAACCTTGGAAAGGTCTCACATCCTTGGTGGATTCTCTCGGCCTTTTCCACACAGGTTAATGTTATCGAACAAATGTTCTAACATACAACCTCGGATAGGTCTTACATCCTTGGATAACGTCGCCAGAATGCCGTCAAGGGACTTTCATTTAACTTCTCCACAAAGTTAAATTTCTACCTGATGTTGAATTTCCTTTTGTCACTGAATTTTTGCCTTGCAGGACTTTCGTCGTCAGACTCCTACTCGTCGTCGGTCTTCTACCCGACGAAGGACTTCTCCTTTTCATCGGACTTCTGCTCGTCAGCGGACTCCTACTCGTCGTCAGACTCCTCCTCGTCGACGAATTCTCATCGGTCTTCTACCCGACGTTGAACTTCTACCAGACGTCGGACTTCTGCTCGTCAGCGGACTTCTGCTCATCTTCAGACTCTTGCTCGTCGACGAATTCTCGTCGGTCTTCTACCCGACGTTGAACTTCTACCCGACGTCAGACTTCTGCTCGTCAGCAGACTCCTACTCGTCGTCAGTCTTCTACCCGACGAAGGATTTCTCCTTTTCGTCGAACTTCTGCTCATCAGCGGACTTCTACTCATCGTCAGACTCCTGCTCGTCGAGGAATTCTCGTCGGTCTTCTACCCGACGTTGAACTTCTACCCGACATCGGACTTATGCTCGTCAGCGGACTCCTACTCGTCGTCGAACTTCTGCTCGTCAGCGGACTTCTGCTCGTCTTCAGACTCTTGCTCGTCGACGAATTCTCGTCGGTCTTCTACCCGACGTTGAACTTCTACCCGACGTCAGACTTCTGCTCGTCAGCAGACTCCTACTCGTCGTCGGTCTTCTACCCGACGAAGGACTTCTCCTTTTCGTCGAACTTCTGCTCGTCAGCGGACTCCTGCTCGTCGTCAGACTTCTGCTCGTCGACGAATTCTCGTCGGTCTTTTACCCAACGTTGAACTTCTTCTCGACGTTGGACTTCTGCTCGTCAACGGACTTCTACTCGTCGTCAGTGTAATATTTCAAACTGCTCCAGTATCGTCCAGGCCGATCTGGGATCGTCCTGGGACGATCTGTGCATTTCAGCTCCAGGTTTTGCCCAGAATTTGCTCTAAATGATTTCCTGTAGGGATCGTCCAGGCCGATCGAGGCATCGTCCCGGGACGATCAGTGGATGGCACAAGTCAGTGAGTAGAGGTTTTTATCGCCTATGAATAGTAAACATCGTCCTGAAAAATCGTCCCAGGACGATGGGTTTTGGTCTGATCGTCCAGGACGATCGGGACGATCGGCCAGGCCGATTGACACTGTTCATAAGGATCGGCCTGATCATCGCCCTGGAGTATCGGCCAGGCGATCTGTGGTTTGGTCTGATCGTCCAGGACGATCTGGACGATCGGCCAGGCCGATCTGAAGAGGATTTAAGGGATTCAGACGATTTGAAGAGAGAGAAAAGTTAAAAAAATAAATATCTGATTTTTTCGTCTGAGGAGAGAGAAAAAGAGCAATTTGGAAAAGTTGATTTCGGGAAGACGCGGAGCCGTTTTCGAGCGAAGTGACTGTTGAGGATATTGCTGTGCACGAGGTAAGGCACATTCCGTCTTTCTCAATTTTCAGTTCCGTCGAGGTTGGCGGTATTTTTCTGTCCGGATTTAGTTTTCGTTACGGTTTTTCGTCCGTATCTTTTGATTGGTTCAGTTTTTACCGCGTAACTTTCCGTATATCGTTGCCGTGCCGGGTGTGCACGTTTTGATTATATTTTGAAGATTTTCGTCCGGGTATTTTTGATTCGACTGTGTTTTTAGTCGACCTGATTTTTCTGTGAAATTGGAAATTATCTGTGCAGTAGAATAAATGTTCTGGAATATGCTTATCTATGTTCTGTGCGAATTCGGTGAATTTTCTTTGCAGGAATTTTTGTGTAAATTCTGTATACTGCCGTTGTGCTGCCCGATTTTTGGGTAATTTCTGAAATGTCCGGATTTCTTCTGAATTGTAATGCTATATGAATAAGCTATAAAAAGGGAGTTATAAGGGGCCTGAATCCTATGAGATTCAGTTAGTGAAAGGGGAAATCTGAAATGAGCTCAAATCTGAAATCTGATATCTGTTTCGTTCCGGATCCGATGAATTCTGTTCTGGTGCTATAAGCACATCTGTTTTGGTGCCGTGAGCACAAAGGGAGACATAAGGGGCCTGGATCCTGTGAGATTCAGTTAGTGTCTGGGAAGGGAGGCATAAGGGGCCGGAATCCGTAGAGATTCCGTCAGTGTCAGGGCATTTAGCTATATGTATCTGTTCTGTTCTGTACGAAATTGTGATTCTGATACGATATGCTCCGTACGATTCTGATTTCTGAATTCTGATTCTGACTCTGTTGATTTGTTTTGATATGATCTGTACGATTCCGATTCTGATTTGATATCTGTCCGTATAAGTTCTGATTTCCGATTCTGTTCCGATTTCTGATCTGATTTCTGTCTGATGAGTTTGGTTTTGGTTTCTGAGAATTTAGATTGGTGGTTTGTTGCTTTGCTGAGCTGTTGAGCTCACCCTTGCTTTCTGGTGGTTTTCAGGTTCTGGGAAGGGCAAGGAGGTCCAGGATTAGTTTCAGAGTCTGATCCGATTAGGTACTTTTGTACTTGTTGATTTTTGTACAGTCATGGCTTTCCTGTTCTGTCTTTCTTTCTGTTGAAAGCCATGTACTGTTCTGTAGATGATTATTTTGAGGAAATGAAAAGATAGATGTTTTGTTCCGCTGCATTTGATGTTTTTAGTAGCTCTGTTGTTCTGTGTGTTTTCTGTTGAGTTATGTATTTGGGAAGATCAGTTCAGCAACCTAATCCAAAGCCAGATCCTGGATAAGCAAGTTTAGCTCTCGTCGCGATCCGGCTCGGGCGGGATCCGTCCCCGTCGGGTCGGGTCGTGACAAGCTTTTGTGGTATCAGAGCACTGGTTTTGGAAACAGGTTGGATTGTAAAACAGAGCTTTAGGAAGTGATCAGTAAGTCTGTCTGGGAGGTAGTTTTGGGTCGTTTGGCTTTTTATTGTGTTGTTTTTGTGTTGTTTTTGTGATAGTTTTCCGGATTTTCTGGATTTTTCTGTATGGATCAGCCAGACCCAGACATGACAGACGGTCAGAGTGATGATCAGGCAGCACCAGTGGGGAGTACAGCCCCAGTGGTCGGTGCTGACACACTGTCCCAGTTTGCTTCGTTGGTTGCTCAGATGATGAGCGAGACTCAGAGCAGAGCTTCTACTGTTAGATCTGAGGACATCGATCGACACCTGCAGTTGTTTTTGAGGTTGAAGCCTCCGAGGTTTGAGGGCGCTGTTGAGCCCAGAGCAGCCGAGGAGTGGCTGAGGAGATTAGAGAAGACTTTTGACGGGATGCAGTGTCCTGCAGACAGGAAGGTTCCGTTGGCTGTTTTTCTGTTGGACGGAGAGGCTGAGCACTGGTGGGATGGCCAGCAAGCAGCCAGATTTCAGGGCAGATTGAACTCTTTGATCACTTGGGAAGAGTTCACTGAAGTGTTCAGAGATTGGTTTGTTCCCCCTTCTGCACGACAGCAGATGCAGGAGAGTTTTCTGAGGCTGGTTCAGGGGAGCAAGACGGTGATGCAGTACGAGGCTGAGTTTACTGCATTAGCCAGGTACGCTCCGCAGCTGGTTAGCACTTCTGCTGAGAGGTGTTACCGATTTCTGAGAGGCTTACGAGACACTTTGAGGCAGCCTCTGATACCGTTCCGGATTTCTGATTTCTCTGAGCTTGTGGAGCGAGCTCGTCTGATTGAGAACGACATGACGACTACTCAGCAGCGGTGGTCTGCGAGTAGGAAGAGGTTTGGAGGTGATACTTCTGGCAGTGGTTCCTCTGGGAAGAGGAGATTTGTTCCTGGTTCTGGATCTGGAGATTCCAGAAGGAGCGGAGGATCGTCTGGTACTGTTACCAGTACGACTGGTTCTGGATCTGTCAGTACGGCACCTGTGTGCCAGAGTTGTGGACGGCGACACCATGGCCAGTGCTACAGGATAGCTGGTCTTTGTTTCAGGTGTGGTCAGCCAGGACATAGGATTGCAGAATGTCCACAGATGGGATATGATCAGCGATCTGAGGGTTTAGTCAGACCTGTTGGTTCAGCAGCAGGAAGACCGAGGACTGTTCCTCCACGCTCTGAGGGATTTGCTGGTAGGGGTGGTGGTTCTAGTTCTGCACCACGGAGACCACCTACGATTCAGAGGGAGCAGAGTAGTTCTGTTGCTTCAGCTCCTGTTCCAGTTCAGCCCCGAGTTTACAGTTTGAGTCAGCAGGAGGCTCGGGATGCTCCGGATGTTGTGACAGGTACGGTTTATATTTCTGATCAGCCCTGTCGTGTTTTGTTTGACTCTGGAGCGAGTCATTCTTTTCTGTCCGAGCATTGTTTTGAGCTTTTACATTTGGATTCGATGGTTTTACCGGTTTCTTTGTCTGTGATTTTACCGGCTGGGAATCCATTGATTGCTCGACAGTTTTGTTTGTGTGAGATCGAGATTTCTGGCAAGAAATGGAAATCTAGTTTGATTCGATTGCCGATTTCTTCGTATGATGTGATTTTGGGAATGGATTGGTTGAGTCAGTATGAGGCTCAGATTGACTGTCTGAAGAAGCAAGTGAGTTTGCTTGTGGCTGGAGAGAGAGTTGTATTTCAGGGATTACGAGGTGTTCTCTCCAGTCTGATTTCTGCGTTAGAGGTGAGCAGAATGTGGAAGAAAGGATATCCAGTATTTTTGGCTTCGGTGCGGGATCTGAACCTGGAGGTTGGTTCTGTTTCTGAGATCCCTGTGGTACGGGAGTTTACTGATGTTTTTCCTGAGGAGTTGGTTGGTTTACCTCCGGATAGAGATGTGGAGTTCTCTATCGATGTTTTTCCGGGTACCGCTCCGATATCGAAAGCTCCGTACAGGATGGCACCGAAAGAACTTTCTGAGTTGAAAGTTCAGCTTCAGGAGTTGGTTGACAGAGGGTTTGTACGTCCTAGTGTTTCTCCTTGGGGAGCACCTGTTCTGTTTGTGAAGAAGAAGGACGGTACACTCCGTATGTGTATTGATTACAGAGATTTGAACAAGGCCACGATCAAGAACAAGTATCCTTTGCCTCGGATAGACGACTTGTTTGATCAGCTTTCCGGATCTTCGGTATTTTCGAAGATTGATTTGAGATCCGGATATTATCAGGTGAAAGTGAAGGAATCTGATGTGGTGAAGACTGCTTTCAGTACTCGGTACGGGCACTACGAGTTCTTGGTTATGCCTTTTGGGGTAACCAATGCGCCTGCGATTTTCATGGATTTGATGAACCGAGTATTCAGGGAGTATTTGGATCAGTTTGTGATCGTCTTCATTGACGATATTCTGGTATATTCTGCTTCTGAGGATGAGCATGCCAGACATTTGAGGATTGTATTGGAGACTCTGAGGAGGCATCAGCTGTATGCCAAGTTCTCCAAGTGCGAATTCTGGCTGAAGAGCATTTCATTTTTGGGGCACGTGATTAGCGGAGAAGGTATTTCTGTGGATCCCCAGAAGATTCAGGCGGTTGCTGATTGGCCAAGGCCGACTACGGTATTTGAGGTACGTAGTTT
Source organism: Dendrobium huoshanense (assembly GCA_016618105.1). Classification (NCBI taxonomy): domain Eukaryota; kingdom Viridiplantae; phylum Streptophyta; class Magnoliopsida; order Asparagales; family Orchidaceae; genus Dendrobium; species Dendrobium huoshanense. The sequence goes on from CM028355.1 coordinate 31,532,883, forward strand.
CTTAGGCATGGCCGGGTATTATAGGAAGTTTGTGAAAGGATTTTCACAGATTTCGACTCCTCTGACGAGACTGACTCAGAAGTCAGTTCCTTTTGTTTGGACACCGGAGTGTGAAGCTAGTTTTCAGAGATTGAAGGATTGTTTGACTTCAGCTCCAGTGTTGGCGCTTCCGTCAGGTACGGAAGGTTTTCAGGTGTTCAGTGATGCTTCACTGAAAGGACTGGGTTGTGTCCTGATGCAGCATGGTCAGGTAATTGCTTATGCTTCGAGACAGTTGAAACCACATGAGAAGAATTACCCGACACATGATTTGGAGTTAGCTGCAGTTGTTTTTGCTTTGAAAATTTGGCGGCATTACCTGTATGGCGTCACATGTGAGATGTTTACTGATCATAAGAGCCTGAAGTACATTTTTACTCAGAAGGATTTGAATCTGAGACAGAGGAGGTGGCTCGAGTTGATCAAGGACTATGACCTGACTATTCAGTATCAGCCTGGGAAGGCGAATGTGGTAGCAGATGCTTTGAGCAGGAAGTCTTCTGGATTCTCAGGTATTCAGCTTACTTGTGATGACTTTCTGATTCGTGATTTGGAGAGATTGCAGTTGGAGGTGATTTCCTCCAGTGATTTGGAGTTGGCTCAGATGAGTATTCAGTCTTCTTTAGAAGCAAGGATTCAAGAAGCCCAGAAGTCAGATTCTGATTATTCGAAGTTGCTAGCTCAGATTGGATCTGGTAAGACTCCTGAACTTCGAATTTCTGATTCTGGTGCTATTTTCTGTAAGAACAGGTTGTGGGTACCTGTGTTTGGAGATTTGAGGCGGGAGATTCTGTATGAATCTCATCATTCAGGCTACACTGTTCATCCAGGCAGTGGTAAGATGTATGCTGATATGAAGCTTTTGTTCTGGTGGCCTGGGATGAAGAAGGATGTGGCGGAGTTTGTGTCGAGATGCGAAGCCTGTCAGTTGGTGAAGGCAGAGCATCAGCGACCAGGTGGACTGTTGCAGTCGTTGCCTATCCCTGAGTGGAAATGGGAGGAGGTAACAATGGATTTTGCTATGGGTTTTCCTCGATCACGACAAGGACATGATGCTATTTGGGTAGTTGTGGATCGATTGACGAAGTCAGCCCATTTTCTTCCGATCAGACAGACGGATTCAGTTGAACGCTTGGCACAGATATATGTGAAAGAGATAGTCAGATTACACGGAGTGCCTCGTGTGATTGTATCTGATCGAGATGGACGTTTTACTTCCAGACTTTGGAAAGGCATTCAGCAAGGCTTGGGTACGAAATTGCATTTCAGTACAGCCTTTCATCCTCAGACCGACGGACAGTCTGAGAGGACTATTCAGGTACTGGAAGATCTGTTGAGGCTTTGTGTTCTGGACTTTAGCGGAAGCTGGGAAGATCATATTCCGCTGATTGAGTTTGCTTATAACAACAGTTTTCAGTCCAGTATCGGTATGGCACCGTACGAGGCTCTGTATGGCAGGAAGTGCCGTACTCCTTTGACTCTGACGGAGGTCGGAGATAGACAGACTTTGGGTGCCACTTTTGCTGATGAAACTGCTCAGAAGATTCATTTGATAAGAGAGAGATTGAAAGCCGCTCAAGATCGTCAGCAGAAGTATTATAATCAGAAACACAGATTTGTTGAGTTTCAGGTTGGTGACTTTGTGTATGTCAAAGTCAGCCCGATGAAAGGTGTGAGCAGATTTGGTCAGGTGAGCAAGCTTAGTCCAAGGTATGTTGGACCATTTGAGATTTTGGAAAGAATTGGAAAAGCTGCTTATCGCCTATTGCTTTCTGATTCTATGCCTGATGTGCATAATGTGTTTCATGTATCCACTCTGAGGAAGTGGGTATCCGACTCTGGGAAGAAGATATCAGCTGAAGAGGTTGATATTCAGGAGAATCTGGCGTACAAGGAAGAGCCAGAATTGATTTTAGCGTACGACGTCCGCAAGTTAAGAAATAAAGAGATTCCGATGGTTAAAGTCCAGTGGAAGCACCGGACTGCACGGGAAGCAACTTGGGAAAAGGAGTCTGATATGAGACGGTCGTACCCGTACTTGTTTTGACTGAGTTTGGATTGGATAATGTCGAGGACGACATTTTTCTGAGTTGGGGAGATTGTAATATTTCAAACTGCTCCAGTATCGTCCAGGCCGATCTGGGATCGTCCTGGGACGATCTGTGCATTTCAGCTCCAGGTTTTGCCCAGAATTTGCTCTAAATGATTTCCTGTAGGGATCGTCCAGGCCGATCGAGGCATCGTCCCGGGACGATCAGTGGATGGCACAAGTCAGTGAGTAGAGGTTTTTATCGCCTATGAATAGTAAACATCGTCCTGAAAAATCGTCCCAGGACGATGGGTTTTGGTCTGATCGTCCAGGACGATCGGGACGATCGGCCAGGCCGATTGACACTGTTCATAAGGATCGGCCTGATCATCGCCCTGGAGTATCGGCCAGGCGATCTGTGGTTTGGTCTGATCGTCCAGGACGATCTGGACGATCGGCCAGGCCGATCTGAAGAGGATTTAAGGGATTCAGACGATTTGAAGAGAGAGAAAAGTTAAAAAAATAAATATCTGATTTTTTCGTCTGAGGAGAGAGAAAAAGAGCAATTTGGAAAAGTTGATTTCGGGAAGACGCGGAGCCGTTTTCGAGCGAAGTGACTGTTGAGGATATTGCTGTGCACGAGGTAAGGCACATTCCGTCTTTCTCAATTTTCAGTTCCGTCGAGGTTGGCGGTATTTTTCTGTCCGGATTTAGTTTTCGTTACGGTTTTTCGTCCGTATCTTTTGATTGGTTCAGTTTTTACCGCGTAACTTTCCGTATATCGTTGCCGTGCCGGGTGTGCACGTTTTGATTATATTTTGAAGATTTTCGTCCGGGTATTTTTGATTCGACTGTGTTTTTAGTCGACCTGATTTTTCTGTGAAATTGGAAATTATCTGTGCAGTAGAATAAATGTTCTGGAATATGCTTATCTATGTTCTGTGCGAATTCGGTGAATTTTCTTTGCAGGAATTTTTGTGTAAATTCTGTATACTGCCGTTGTGCTGCCCGATTTTTGGGTAATTTCTGAAATGTCCGGATTTCTTCTGAATTGTAATGCTATATGAATAAGCTATAAAAAGGGAGTTATAAGGGGCCTGAATCCTATGAGATTCAGTTAGTGAAAGGGGAAATCTGAAATGAGCTCAAATCTGAAATCTGATATCTGTTTCGTTCCGGATCCGATGAATTCTGTTCTGGTGCTATAAGCACATCTGTTTTGGTGCCGTGAGCACAAAGGGAGACATAAGGGGCCTGGATCCTGTGAGATTCAGTTAGTGTCTGGGAAGGGAGGCATAAGGGGCCGGAATCCGTAGAGATTCCGTCAGTGTCAGGGCATTTAGCTATATGTATCTGTTCTGTTCTGTACGAAATTGTGATTCTGATACGATATGCTCCGTACGATTCTGATTTCTGAATTCTGATTCTGACTCTGTTGATTTGTTTTGATATGATCTGTACGATTCCGATTCTGATTTGATATCTGTCCGTATAAGTTCTGATTTCCGATTCTGTTCCGATTTCTGATCTGATTTCTGTCTGATGAGTTTGGTTTTGGTTTCTGAGAATTTAGATTGGTGGTTTGTTGCTTTGCTGAGCTGTTGAGCTCACCCTTGCTTTCTGGTGGTTTTCAGGTTCTGGGAAGGGCAAGGAGGTCCAGGATTAGTTTCAGAGTCTGATCCGATTAGGTACTTTTGTACTTGTTGATTTTTGTACAGTCATGGCTTTCCTGTTCTGTCTTTCTTTCTGTTGAAAGCCATGTACTGTTCTGTAGATGATTATTTTGAGGAAATGAAAAGATAGATGTTTTGTTCCGCTGCATTTGATGTTTTTAGTAGCTCTGTTGTTCTGTGTGTTTTCTGTTGAGTTATGTATTTGGGAAGATCAGTTCAGCAACCTAATCCAAAGCCAGATCCTGGATAAGCTAGTAAGTGTGCGCTCGCCGCGATCCGGCTCGGGCGGGATCCGTCCCCGTCGGGTCGGGTCGTGACAGTCAGACTCCTGCTCGTCGATGAATTCTCGTCGGTCTTCTACCCGACGTTGAACTTCTACCTAACGTCGGACTTCTGCTCGTCAGCGGACTTCTACTCTTCGTCAGACTCCTGCTCGTCGAGGAATTCTCGTCGGTCTTCTACCCGACGTTGAACTTCTACCCGACATCGGACTTCTGCTCGTCAGCGGACTCCTACTCGTCGTCGAACTTCTGCTCGTCAGCGGACTCCTGCTCGTCGTTAGACTCCTGCTTGTCGACGAATTCTCGTCGGTCTTTTACCCGACGTTGAACTTCTTCTCGACGTTGGACTTCTGCTCGTCAACGGACTTCTACTCGTCGTAAGACTCCTCCTCGTCGACGAATTCTCATCGGTCTTCTACCCGACGTTGAACTTCTACCAGACGTCGGACTTCTGCTCGTCAGCGGACTTCTGCTCGTCTTCAGACTCTTGCTCGTCGACGAATTCTCGTCGGTCTTCTACCCGACGTTGAACTTCTACCCGACGTCAGACTTCTGCTCGTCAGCAGACTCCTACTCGTCGTCGATCTTCTACCCGATGAAGGACTTCTCCTTTTCGTCGAACTTCTGCTCGTCAGCGGACTCCTGCTCGTCGTCAGACTCCTTCTCATCGACGAATTCTCGTCGGTCTTTTACCCGACGTTGAACTTCTTCTCGACGTTGGACTTCTGCTCGTCAGCGGACTCCTACTCGTCGTCGGACTTCTGCTCGTCAGCAGACTTCTACTCGTCGTCAGACTTCTGCTCATCGACAAATTTTCATCGGTCTTCTACCCGACATCGGACTTCTGCTCGTTAGCGGACTCCTACTCGACATCAGACTTCTGCTCGTCAGCGGACTCCTACTCGTCGTCGGACTTCTGCTCGTCAGCGGACTTCTACTCGTCGTCAGACTTCTGCTCGTCGACGAATCTTCGTCGGTCTTCTACCCGACGTTGAACTTCTACCCGACATCGGACTTCTGCTCGTCAGCGGACTCCTACGCATCGTTAGACTTCTGCTCGTCGACGAATCTTCGTCGGTCTTCTACCCGACGTTGAACTTCTACCCGACATCGGACTTCTGCTCGTCAGCGGACTCCTACTCGTCGTCAGACTTCTGCTCGTCAGCAGACCTCTACTCGTCATCAGACTTCTGCTCGTCGACGAATCTTCGTCGGTCTTCTACCCGACGTTGAACTTCTACCCGACGTCGGACTTCTGCTCGTCAGCGGACTTCTACTCGTCGCCAGACTCCTGGTCGTCGACGAATTTTCGTCGGTCTTCTACCCGAAGTCAGACTTCTTCCTGTCGTCGGACTTCTGCTCGTCGGCAGACTGCTACTCGCCATCGGCTTCTCGCTTGAATGCTATTTGCAACACATTCTCGAACTCTCCCCTTTGGCTCCACACTCGATCGTTGACTACTAACGGGCTTCAACTCGATCGTCCATCGCCAGCAAACCTCCGCTCAGATGGAAAAGAGATCCCGTAGGCTTCTGCGCGAGGAGGGGCGCTAATTCGAGCAAGGGAAGTTTCCCGCTCGCAAAATAGCGGAAGCCTCAACCGCCAGTAAGCCGGAGGGAGAAGAAGAAATCCCGTAGGTTTCTATCGCCAGTAAACCGGAGGGGGAGGAAGAAATCCCGTAGGTTTCTATCGCCAGTAAACCGGAGGGGAGGAAGAAATCTCGTAGGTTTCTATCGCCAGTAAACCAGAGGGAGAAAGAAAGAGGAGTTGCAAGTTTTCTAAAGGCCTAGGGGGCCTATTTATAGGTTTTGGAGAGAAATGAGGGAAGTTATTGCAATTTTCGAATTTTTCTAATTTTTCTAAATTTTTTCGAATTTTTTCGGAATTTTTTGGGACTTTTTCGGAATTTTTAGGCCCAAAAATAACAAAAAAGGAGTTTTTTTTGCTAGTAGGGCCCACTTAAGGCGGTACCATCAATCGGCATCCCGAAACGATGCGACCAGCGCATCAATCCGCGGACACGGCTCGCGGATTGCGGCTGGCCGCATGTGGCCCACGGTCGGCACCCGCCGGCAGCAGCAGCAGCGACATTGCCGCGCGGAAAGCCTAGGCGCGGTAGGTCTGGCTCACGCGCAGACAGCCCAGGCGCGGGCAGGTCTGGCTCACGCGCGGGTTCAACTCGGTCTCGGTGCAGCTCACGCGGGTGCGGTTCACGGCAGCACAGCGCGCGGCAGGCCCAGCGCGGGCGGCCAGGCGCGGCAGGCCCAGCGCAGGTGGCCAGGCGCGGCAGGCCCCAGGCGCGGCCACGGTTCCGCCCTCCGGCACGGCTGCGGCGGCCGGCCGGCCGGTTCGGCCGCCCGGTCCATACGGGATCCATTTTTTCGCCACGACAAGTCCAAATTTGACATTTTTTGGGTCCCCGGACACATTTTTCGACGTTCCAGACTCGATTTTAACACTTTCGAAGCCTTTCGGAGATCCTACACACAAGAATAATTTTGGCTCGCTCGGAAAAATTCTCAAAAATTGGTGACGCATATTTTCGAACTTCTGAAGCTACGACGTCCGAAAATAGGGGGGCAACTGATATGACATCGCAAAATTAGCTTGATCGGGCACGAATCTCAAGGCAAAAGCTAGTTGGAAACTTCAAAAATTAAATCCGGGAGCACCTGAACTCCGATTCCAGCGAGCTTACAGTCAAACTGAGCGTCTCGGAAATACAAACCCAACGACACCAAGATCAACCCAATCCGAGCCCAAATGAGTCCGAATCAAGGGCTTAAAGCGCTGTTGGAAGGTTCAAACCACAATTTGAGTTACCAAACGGTCTCCGATTTTAACGAGCTTATACTCGAATCGAACGGCTCGACGAGACAAATCCAACGAGCCCAAGATCATAAAATTCCGACATCGTTAAGGCCTTAAAACGTCCAATGAACGGTGGATGATCAAAGGATTTGATATCGGCCGTCCATTCAAACCACTCCCAATTCGCCCTTGATCTCACGCCTATTTACGAGCTATGCCACTCCAGAAAAACTATAAATATAGCCCTCATTCTACACCAAAGGGGAAAGGGAAGAGAGAGAGGAAGAAGAGGAGAAAGGGGAAAAGGAGATTCCTCACCTCCTCGACCACCGCCGGAGCTCTTCCTGCCGCCTGAAGATGCTGGAACTCTGCTGGATTTTCAGAAAGCGCCGGGAATTTGTACAACTTCCACGTGATGCTAAAATTCTTCTCATTTAACGATAGAGTTCCCTCCTGACGCCGAAACTCCGCCCAAGGGAGGCCGGATTTCTCCTCTGCCACCAACAGACGTCGGATCTCTACCCGACGTCGGACCTTCACTCTTCGCCAAGTCTCTACCCGATGCCAGACTTCTATCGGTTATCGAACTTCAATGGACATCTATGCGAAGATGCATTTCTTTTCATTGCTGGACTTCTACCTGACGCTGTCCTACTGATCTTCGTTGTCTGACTACAGTCCTTCCGACCCCCGTCGCCAGCCGACTACGGTCCTCCTGACTTACGTCGCCCGCCGACTACAGTCTTTCCGACATCCGTCGCCCGTCGACTACGGTCCTCCTGACTTACGTCGCCCGCCGACTACAGTCTTTCCGACATCCGTCGCCCGTTGACTACGGTTCTCCTGACTTATGTCACCCGCCGACTACAGTCCTCCGTCGCCAGCTGACTACGGTCCTCCTGACCTACGTCGCCCGCCGACTGCAGTCCTTCTAACAAAGTGAACATGTCAATAGTGATCCTTTGTATTTACATCATGTAATGTACTCCATAAGATGTACATCAAGCTAAGGCCTTCCACCAAGGAAGGGCCTCATTTGTAATCGACTGCAATACTAGTGGATTCATTCAAGCTGGGCTAGGCCCCGTGGTTTTTCCCCCTTTTCAGGGGTTTTCCACGTAAAAATCTTGGTGTCTTATAAATGTTAGACCCTCTCTCACTTATCTGATTGCGTGCCGGATTTTCGTACAACGCTAAGACGTTAAATCTTATATTTCTCTACCGCCGCGAATACTCCTGGACGCAACAAATATGATACTTAATCCCTAGAGAATCATGTTATAAATAGATATTTTCTTCCTCATGGATTAATTAACTTAGCTCTATCTCAAAAATAAATAAATAAATATAAAGTCAACATATACCGTGGTTGTGGCATGCACAGTAGGTAGCACATCCAACTATGGGGGAGATGTTGACAGCTGCGTTGTAGAGTTTTTGACGATGAGTCATATTCGGATACTATGGGATGACAAGTTAATCAAGGGTACTACATGAGTATATAAGAAGTTTTATCTGTTAAATATATGAGTATGATATAATTACTTCCACATTGGCCTACCTCTTGATGTAAAATATGAAGTTCATCTTCAATGTTTACTTTGAAGATGCTTATCACGAAGTTCTTTTCAAGTTAAAAAGAAAAACATTAAAAGATGAGTTTTAATAATTTTACTCAATCTTCTATAAAGCTCAGAGTTCTATCACCCTAATATTTCTACTCCTAGATCTTCTTCTTAGTTTGTAATTATTCCACAAATCAAATAAATTCTACATCTTATTACTCTTCCACTCCTCACAATAGTTTTCATAATAAAAAAGTTCATAAAATGAAAGATTGTCTACAAAATGACATGAATTTAGTTAATGAAGGTTTTTAGCATGATAAACCTAGTACTAAATAATTTGACCACACTAAAGATGATGCTCCTTTTATTGATGAGAAGCACTCGGAGCATAATCAATGTTGTATAGTGTCTCACTATTTTCGCTCTTCTATATCTAGATTATAAATGAACACTAATCTATTGAAATAAAATCTTTCATTTATTTTTGTCAATTCATATGCACTTTTTGATCCCTTAATAAAACAAAAATAAATAAATAAATTAGGGTTCCTTGTTTTTAGTGTTAATGCTGAATTTTATGCCCTAGTAACATATAAAGGGAGATTATTTGACTTCAATGATTACTTATGAGTACAAGTATAATTTGATCAAGATGGTCCCTCTGCTCTACAATATGATAATCATAGTGCTATTCTATTACTCAAAATGATGTCTACTATGAATGAAATAAACATATTAAGATTAATTATCAATTTATTCATAATGAAGTTATTCACAATACTTTCACTAATTATATAATATTCAAGATCGGCCTATGTATACTTTCACCAAAAAAATATTATGCAAGTCATTTCCATTATTTGAACACCAAACCACGTTGTCATACTCATCAACGCACTAAATAAGGGGATTGTTATCATATGTATTAATATCCTATTAGTATAACATTATTCTATCATTATGCTTTATACGTGCCATATAAAATATAATACATAGAGATTGAATTGCCTCATATCTTATCTACTTTTATTACAAGTGAAATAATGAGTAATCTGGTGAGGCATTGACATGGAGGGAAGGTTGAGGTTAGTAGCAATGATGAGAGAAAGAAGGGGGCATGATAAAATATTTAGTGAGGGAATATGACAAGCAGATGAATGAAACAAAGATCGATCTAGATAGTTAGGAGATAGAGGTTGGTGGCAAGGCAATGTGAAGATAAATAATGATAATTATTTCATTGAGCAAATCAAAGAGAATACGATCTAGTTGGTTATAACATTAAAAAGGAAATAGAGATAACAATTGAGTCATGAGGAGGTAGATGGCATCAATGATAGGGACGAAAATGTTGTAGAAGACCTACAATTTGATCACTTCACTAAAGGGTGATGTATGAAAGCACATGATGAGCCAAGTTCACTTATTTTTAATGATACACTTTCTAGAAATAATGCTAGAAATACTAGTCTTCCACCTTAATAATGCATTTGTTCTAAAAAAATGTCAAATAATCATTATTTTTAAATAAATATTTATAATATGAATTTTTACCTTTGGAAAACCTTTATCATTTAAAGTATATAAGACACTTAACTCGATAGAATCTATCTTACTACATATTTCTTAATTACGAATAAATATCATTTTTTTCATTCATTAAAAGGGATGATATAGAAATATATTGTCTTGGAGAATTAAAACAATTCACTCTTTTATAATACTTATTAACTTTAGGTCCATCATAATTTCAATTTTATATATAAAAAAGTATCATAATCATTGTTCATCATTACAATTGAGGCTCATTTTGTTGAATTCCTCATTTTTCATTCAAAAATGTGTATTACAAGAGGTGCTGAATTAGTTTTGGGTAAATCTTTTTGGCATAATTTCTATCCAAGTTAATTTTGGTCAGCCCCCCTTTCTTCTAAATTCTTTTATATGTTCAAATAATCTAAGTCTATTTGTACTATTTTATCTTCAATAAATGTTGTTCCCATTGTCCCTCATATGTAATTATTTTTTAATTTATCCATCGTGATTTAGCCATAAATTCACTTTTTTTTTTTTTTTTGGAACATGGAGTATTGGCCCGCTGCAACGTCAGCTTATGACGCGCTAGACGATGTCCACTAGTCTCATTGGCTGACTTAGACGAGCAACCCACACCTATTACTACTCGTGGCCCGCGCTTATTGGGTTCCCCCTAAAGGGGCGCTGCCGCCTGAGGGAATCGAGCACGGGTTGGGAGTTCCCACCTGCACTCACCCACCAACCAAGCTAAACATCGGTGGATAAAAATTCACATTATTACTCTCATTTATACCAAACTAAACTAATCTTTTAAGAATTTCTTCATAATCCAACCATGCAAATCACATAAGTGTACTTTTTATAAATTTTCTGTTTAAAAATCCATAAAAATCTCCGTTCAAATAGTTGTAATATTGACAGATATTTTGTAATTACATATTGTATGTTTAATCTTTATTCCCTTAACTAGAAATTATCTATCATCTAAATATTTTTTTTATTAAATTACACTTCTCATTAAATTTGACACACCCCACCAATTATAGCTATATTATATATTAAAAAATATAAAATAAAGTTAATTTCTAATATGAACTTCTTGTAAATGGGGGGAACTCTTTGATTACTTTACAATTAATAATATTACTAGTCTACGATTTATCAACATATTATTAATAATTTTAATATATATTTGACAATTTTTTTTTCATTTATACCAAATCAATTATTGCAAAACTAAATGATGCATGCCTTCTTATCAGTTATTTTTGGCACACGAAATCTATAGTGAATTTTTCTATCATTAGATAAATCTATAGTGAAATTTATTCATTATTTTATTCTATAAGAACATTTTCTTGAAACTCTCATTTAATAATACCATAAAATAACATTTTCAACTTAAATACTACTCTAAGATCATATTATCAACACTTCTAATACATCTTAATTGATCAAAGCCTTTAGAACCAACATTAAATCTCTAGCATTTCAAGTGGCAAATTGATAATTAATATTAAACAATGCGTAAAAATTATGACAAAATTTATGAATGAAACTATAAGTATATATATATATATATTTTGAAGGGAACAGAAAAGATAGCTTGGATAAGTTCTTAGGCCACAAAGTCAGAGCAATCAAACTGATAAAATAAGGATGAAATTTACGCACAGGAGACCTGCATTTCATTCAAATAAAAATATTTATTTTTTCTTCATCTGCATTTCAAAGATACATGTACAGAAAGTAGCATTTCCGAGAAAAAAATATTTAATTTTTCATATTTTTGATCTGTGCTTTGACTCGCGGATGTTAATTTACTTTTCTTTGTACAGTTAATAATAAACATCTCTACCAGATTTGCTACAGGTGCAGACATGGCAGAGTACATGCAGAATACAGAACTTTGCAGCACTTAAAAGCCTCCCCAGCATTTCATGGGAGCACTCCAGCAATTATTAGGATCATCTATCTTGGTAAAAAAATTTGATCAGGAAATGCTCATCAAATTTTTGATAAAGATAGATTTTAAAAAATTTGAATTTGTTTTGATACAAGTACAATATAAATTACTTATATGTTGCACTTCCTTCAAAATCAATTCAAAGAATTTAAAATCATCAGAAATATATTTTTAGCAGATTTACTTTGTGGGAAGCAAGTGTAGCTCTTCTTTAAGCATGTTAGCTAGAAAATCTGAAAGAAAAGACTGGTTGAACCATCACTAAATGAACGAAGGTCGGCGGGCTTCACAAGTGCCCGGCACAGAGGGCATGTGCGTTCCCTCTCAAACCTGGAAAAAGAACCACAAAGTTTTCTCCATGACCATTATATTTAATGAAACATTGGATCAGACAAAGATATTTAGATTTAGGTTTTGTTTGGGATAATTTTTGTACTGCTTTTAATACAAAAATTTCAAATTTAATAAATTTTTGTACTAAAAAGTTATTTTAAAAAGCATGAAGAAAGCCATCCCAAACGAAACCTTAATTATGGCAGTGTTGCAAGATAGATGGAACTGTTTGATAATTTCAATTGATTAGTATAAGAGGATTCCAGCAACTTGTTCCAACAGATTATGTCAAGGTGAAACTTGCTTTATGGCATAATTTTCAGGTGAGCTCGAAAAGTTCAGATGAACAATTTCAAATTTAAGAAATTGTTGTACTAGAAAGTAAGAAGAAAGTCATAATTATGGCAGTGTTGCAAGATAGATGAAACTTTTTGATAATTTCAATCGATTAGTATAAGAGGATTCATGCAACTTGTTCCAACAAATTATGTCAAGGTGAAACTTGCATTAAGGCATAATTTTCAGGTGAGCTGGAAAAATTCAGAGGAACAATTTTGAGGGTTCCTGTGATGGAAGAATAGAGGATAAACAAATAAATAGAAGATAAGGAGAGGCAATTACCATTCAGAAACGCAGTCCTCGCAGAAAACGTGTTTACACCGGAGTAGGATAGGAGCGTGCATTTTCTCCTGGCAGATGGCACAGAGATCACCAGCAGCAATGACCTACCAACAATCAGTTAAATTGAGTTAGAATCTAGCACAGAAGAAAAATGTTCCGTCCATAATACTTTAGCTTACACCCAAGAACTCCCCTCACAGGAACCCATGCTACCTAATAGTCAAACAGCAGGAGCAAATAAATCCAAAGTGCAATTATCACAACTGTAGCGTGCCCAAACAAATCAATTAAGACAAAGTAGAGAAGGGCCGTCTGGTTGAAAGTAAAATAGTTGTATTCTTTTTGTAGGAGTTTTTCAAATATAAGAATTTGGTTGGATGAGAAAAGAATATAGTGTAAAGTACTCTTAAATGAAATGCAAAATATTCCAATTAATATTTGAGGTATAAACTCGCCCAATTTTGAGTGAAAATCATTTTCACCGCAACCAAACTAACTTGTTACCACCATTGTTTGCGCTACCGACTACAACTAGCTGCTGCTAGCACTGCCCACCTGCCCCCGCCACTGGCCACCCTCAGCCACCAACGTTCGGCACCAACCACCACCACCTCCGGTTGAGCACCACCATATCGACCTTTACACTGCATTTATTTTACTTCAAGCAAAAAAAAAATAATATGATGCATTCTCTCTGCACTCATCCAAACAACTTCAAATATTTCAAATACATTATATTACCTTTACATTGCAATTTTTTCCTCTTTATTATTTTTTAGCAAACCAAATGACCCCTAAAGGTGAACCAAATCATGAGAAATCATACTAAAAGAGCACAAACTGTTCTCTTAAGCAGCATCCTATCATGGTTAAATAAAACAAATAAAAAAAATTAAACAAAGATTAAATTTAGCTCATTGTAGCACAAAAGATTTGTGCTTTCGAAGAGTGTAGACCTCATATACTCAAATTTGAAAGAGATCAATATGCCTATACTCAACGCTGAGCAAGTTTATTTTTAATAATTATATTTTATTTTATTTGAATTTTTTAATTTCAATCATTTTCTACAATTTACATTACTACTTGCATTTGTGGCAGCTGCGGTTTTGGGTTTTCTCATGGGTTTTCTGTTTTACCGCTATCTGAGGTTTACACCTCGGCTGCTGGAATTGCCGGGTGACTGCTATGTTCTACTGGTTAAACTACTGAAATTGTGGGTTGCCGTTGGAGACCACTCCAACGGTTTTGTTTAGTCTTTTTACCATTATCGGTAGTCATCTTTGATTGTGCCGTCAGGGTTCCTTGTGTAAACTTTTGGATGAAGATTGAAGCTCCAATTTTGGGATTATTAGAACCAAGTTGGGTTGATTTTGTGCCAATTATATATGTTAATTCGGAGATAAGAAGTCAATCAATAGATATTGTAGGCATGTAAATTATGGAGCATTTAGTCAATACAATTTATTATTTAATTTTTTTTTCTTTTCAATTTTATGTCTGTTGGATGAAGGATTCATTTTAGTGTGGTGCAATTATTTCATTGTATCAGCATGAGGTCTAATTTTTTTCACTTTAGCAATCTCAATATTTTTTTCTTATTAATATTAGTTACTATTAATAACACTATCATTGCTAGATCCCAAGTCCTGAATGAAAAAAATGGAGGGTTGCGTTAGGTAGTCGACAGTAAGCATAAACTTGTCGAATAATCATAACATGAATATTTTAATACATTATGTTAATGCTTGGGCGTTCCTTGGAAGTGACGCGTTGTATGGTCTGATTACAATAGGAAGTGTGCAAGGGCTGCTGCATTGACACGTGGATGCAATGCTAAATAGGCAAGGGTTCCCACTTCATGGATAAATGCGGGCAAACAAGCTAGTTCATGAAACTAAAATTAGGTTAGGATCTTGGAATATATGTTCCTTTATAGACAGATTAATGTAATTAATTGATATTATAATTCATAGAAAGATAAATATTCTATGCATTCAAGAAACTAAATGGGTGTGAGAGAATGCTAAGGAGATTGATAGTTTTGGATTTAAACATTGGTATTCTAGTAGGAGTTATACTAGAAATTGTGTAGGTGTAATTATATATAAGAGTTTGAAAGATAATATTGTAAAAATTGATAGAATAGGAGATAAAATAATAATTTTGAAAATTATTGTTAATTATAAGATTATTAATATTATAAGCACTTATGTTTCTCAAGTAGGTTTGAATATGTGTTCAAAATTAAAATTTTGGAATGACTTAGAAGAATTAGTACAAAAAATGCCTCTTGAAGAAAGAGTTTTTATTGTGGGAGATTTAAATAGACATGTTGGTAGAGAGGTTGATGATTTTAAAAACATTTATGGTGGCTATGTGTTTGGAGAGACTAATAAAGGTGGTAAGACTATATTAGATTTTGCTATAACTTATGATTTTATAATTGCTAATATCTTATTTAAGAAAGAGATGAACATCTCATCACTTATAGGAATGGATATAGTAAAACTCATATTGATATTTTTTTGCAAGAAAAATATATCATTTAGATTGCAAAGATTGTAAAGTTATTATGAGTGAAAGTCTATGTACCCAATATCTCTTATTAATTTTGGACTTAAAGATGAATGGACATAATATGAAAAATATAGTATATCATCGTTCTAAGATTAGATGATGACATTTAAAGAACTCTAACAAAAAAAATATCTTTGAGAGTAAGATTCATGATCTTAAGATTTTGTTGGTGCATGAGAAAGCTAATGTCATGTGGGAAATAATAGCTTGTTATATTAAAAAAAGTTGCTAAGGATGCGTTTGGAGTATCAAAAGGAAAAACTTCTAATAGTAAAAATAATTGGTGGTGAAATCAAAATGTGCAAGAAAAAATAAAAAATAAGAAGCTATGTTATAAAATTAGTTTAGATGTAAAAATTTTAAAAATTGGGAAAAATATAAAATTGCCCGTAAGAAGTCTAAGAAAACAATCCGCGATGCAAAGACTTTAGCTTTTAATGATTTATAAAATAGATTAAATACTAAAGAATGTGAAAGATATATGCATAAGCTAGCCAAACAAAGAGATAAGAGTAGCAAGAATTTAGTTCAAGTGAAGCACATTAAGGATGAAGATCAAAAAACACTTTTTTTAAAAGAGGATATTTAACAAAAGAGGATGAGATATTTTGCTAAGCTTTTCAATGAAGATTGTGAAATATACCTGACTTTAGTGACCTTAACACTAAATAAAAATATAGATTTTTATTTTTATCAATGTATTACTAAAATCGAAGTTAGAGAGGCTTTAAAGAAAACGAAGCATAGGAAAGCTGTTGGACCTGATAATATTCCAATAGAGGTATGAAAATGCTTAAGAGATGAAGGAATTTCTTAACTTGCTAAACTTTTCAATATTGTTCTAAAGATTAAAAAGATGTCAGATGTGTCGATAATGAGTGTGTTGATTCCTATCTTTAAGAATAAAGGTGATCCACAAGATTGTGTGAATTATAGAGGAATTAAGTTAATGTGTCAAGGATCAGCCTTAAGCCCATATCTTTTTGCTTTAGCCATGAATGTTCTTAATAGAGATTTGTAAGAGGATGTTCCCTTGTGTATGTTTTTTGCTAACGATATTCTTATTGATAAGACTAAAGAGGGAGGTGAAGGTAAACTTGGATTATGGAGGTCAACCTTAGAGTTTAAAGATTTTCATTGAAGTAGATCTAAAACCGAATACATGGAGTGTAATTTTAGTAGTAATAGATCTAGTAGGGGGTTTGTGACTTTGAGCGATCAATTCAATAATAAGAGTACACATTTTAGATATTTTGAGTTTATTGTTCAGAGTGATAGTGAAATAGATGAGGATAATATTAGTAGAATTCAAGTTGGATGGTTGAAGTGGAGGATGCATCGAGCTTGTTGGGTGATAGAAAAGTACCACTCAAACTTAAGGGAAAATTATATAAGATGGTGGTTAGACCTGCAATGCTTTATGGTGCAAAATGTAGGCCATTTAAAGAGAAGCATAATATTAAGTTAAGTGTTGCAGACCAAAGGATGCTCAGGTGAATGAGTGGCTTTACTCTTAGAGACATGATATGAAACAATCATATACGTGAAAATGTTGGAGTAGCTCCAGTGACAGATAAGATTAAAGAGAGTCGCCTTAGATGGTTTGGACATGTAAAATGGCGACCTCCCAATGACCCGATAGAAGAGTAGATGTATTAGATTTGACCTATGTTAAGAAAGATAGAGGTATAACTAAAAAGACTTAGAAAAAATTAGAAATGACTTTTCTTTAAATAAAAATTTGACACTTAACATGACACAATTGAGAAAAAAAGATTCATGTAGCTGACCCCAAATAGTAGGATAAAGGCTTGATGATGTTGTTGTTGAATATTAGTTATTATTAATATTAGTTATTGGTGTTGAAAAATCCATTTTTTTGTTCAAATTTGATACAACAACATCAAGCCTTTGTCCCACTACGTGGGGTCAGCTACATTTTTTTGTTCAAATTTGATACAACAACAACATGTTCAAATTTGATATAACTTGAATTTTAATTATTATATAAAAATTTATTTTTACATGGTTCAAATCATAGCAAGGCAATAGAAATCATAAAAATATATGGATACTTTGGAGATGAGTATATGCCTACATTGTTTAAAATTGCACAATATGAGGCTTGGCTTGAGGCCTGCCTCAGCGCAATTCTAGTGAAAAATGCCTTGAGTCTTTCGCCTCTAGCTTTTTTATGAGGCTTGCGCCTCAAGGTTGGCTGAGGCCTGCCTCGCCTCACTAGCGTGACGCTTACGCCTCACCCTATTAGTATATTTTTTTATTAAAACTAACATAAATCATGTCTTCATGCACATTCGAGCGCAACAACTTCCTCTCTATTGCCTCTAACTTCAACCCGTGACCTTTTCCATAGCCAACACTGTCATAACCGTCACCGACAATCACTTGAAAGTTATACACCAACATCCGAAAATTTTTTTAGAATTAATCTCATATTTATGTTGGTGAAATAACTTCTAAAAAAAGAACATGATTGAAATAAATTAAAAAGAAGTCTATTGGAAGGCATTCGACTCTACCGAATGAGGTAGAATATAAATCAATTTTTTATGGGGACAACTCAGATAAAGACCACCTCAGCAATGACAGTGCAGATGATTCCTAAGTTGTAGCCATCTACTTCAGCTTTCATTAGGAATTAAATATAAATGAGCAGAGAATTGAGAAAGAAGAAATTTGAATTTGGACTAAATATTATATGATACTTTTATGCAATTTCTAAATTTAATATTGTTTTGCTCTTATAATATTTTGATTTTAATTCTATTTCACGCAATTTACACTTGTCACTTCATATCTTGTGCAATTTTTTATTTCATATATATATATATATATATATATATATATATATATATATATATATATATATATATATATATATATATATATATATATATATATATATATATTTGTTAATTCATAATTCAATAGGAAGTTACAATGTCATCATTTAACATATTATTTACGTATTATATAAAAAATTACTTTTGACATTTATTATCACTTTACACAATTTTTTTATTTTGAGACTTACGTCTCAAAACCCCTTAAGGTTTACACCTCACCTCATGAACAAAAAAACGCCTCAATACCCAATTGCGCAATTTTAAACATTGTATGCCTATTTGTATTTCTTGTTGCTGCTTTAGCTTGTAGTGCATATTTGTAACCATGGATTGATCAGAATTCAAAAGAAAAAAGCTTTAGGAAATAGAAGATTATAAACAGATTAGTCTGAGGCGTGAAACAATAGCACGCATTTAATAATATTTCAAATTCTAGTTTTCAATCTTTGGTATATTGGATAAATTATTACTTTAGTGTGGTATAAGTGTGTCCACCTAATTCAAGAGGAAGTCATCTCCTTTATATTGGACATGGTCTAAATCTTCTTCAATTTAATTATTTATTTACTGCATATATTTTTTTAAATATTTGGTTATTGGCTCTACAAAAGCTCTTTATTTTAGTCAAATTAGATGTAATTGATATGTTAATTGCAATGTAAAAATTTCAATACTCAATGATTTGTTAGGGTTTGAATTTCTTGTTGACTCTTCAAATTTAATCAATCCCTAAATTATCATTTTCATTCAAACTCTTATATTTTATGGTTTGCTACTAAAGAAAGAAAGTTTTTGTGTATGAAGTAGCTTTGATCTATGAATTCTAATTTTCTTAGTATGATCTACATTCATTACATTGGAAATGCTACTATAAGCATCTCACATGAGGTGTGAAAATGCTCTGAAGGCACTTGAAGGTGCAAAGGGGACACTAAGAGAGGGATGAATTGATTCTTTTAAAAAAAATTTTGCTTAAAAACTAAAATTTTATATGCAAAGCATTAATGAGATTAAAACAATTCAAAACTAGAAGTAAATATGACTTTTTGTTTTTAAACTTCTAGAAAATATTTTTTTTCTTTAATGAATTTCAAAAATAAAGTTCAACTAGAGATCATTCACCAAAAATCTCTTTCACAAAGATAATCAAAATAAAATAAGAGTGCAGGAAAAAAATTGAAAGAAAAGTAAAGTGCAGAAAAGTAAGAACACGCAAACCATGTTTATAGTGGTCGATCGAATCGACCTATGTCCACTCCCTAAAGATCCTCCTCCTTGGGAATTGCACTAGCTCAAACTCCTTCAGCACACAGCTAGGCGAAGAAGCCCTTCTCTCTTATCACAAGCAGAGAATAATCTTTACATACTTTATAAAGAATCTCCTCTCGCCTCCCAGCCCCGTGGAGATATTGTCCCTTCTTTCACCTCCATGGCCCGGCGGAGATAATACCTCTAGCCTCCTTGACCCGGCAGAGATGTTGTCACTCCTTTATCTCCTCGCTCAGGCGGAGATGCTGCTCCCTCCTTTCGTCTCCTGACTCGATGGAGATGTCGAATTCCTATCCTCCTCGCCCAAATACTTTTCTTCCTAGAGCTTCTCTCCAAGAGCTCTATCAAACACAACTGGAGGACCAAAGATGCATGCTAGCGGAGCAACCATGTGACCCCTCTCACACCCCTTAACCCTCTCAAAGCACTCTCCCTTTCTCAACCTCACATGCTCTCCCCCTTGTGAATTGGACATTGTCCAAGCTCTCCCACTGAAAGAAAAAAAAAAATGTCTTTGATTGCCTAAGAACTCTTGCCCTACAGACATAACAAGAGTTTATAAAGCAAGCTCTCAAAAAATCCTACAGTTCAAATTATATGCTTCTATTTGTATAGTACGATTAGTTAATTCATGGAAGATCGTCATGTACGCTTGGTTATATCGAATCACAGATCATCCAGGATGAACTTGACGAACCAAGTTCGTCTAGGGGAGCTCTCGGGTGAATCATGCAGAACAATGATATATCGTACAGTACGATCATTAATGCTAATTAGATCTTTATTCAATTCCTTAATCCTTGGGATTAAATTAGTAAATTTTAATTAATGTTCATACAATCCAATCAGTTCAAAATTGCAAGGTTTCTTAAAATAGCTGATTGTCCTATATGATGTGGTAGTCATACAATACGATTAATTATCTCATAATTAATTAATCTCATTTAATTAAACATTTGAATTAATATATGCATGTACATATTGTACAGTACAATTTGAATCATACTGTATGATTAATAGAAACATTCAAATATTCAATTTTACTCTCTCCTGTGTGTGTGCATGATTGCTTAGCTAATATATACCTAATACAAAAAATAACTCTAACAAATAAAAAAGTACAACCTATGCAAAACATAAACAAACTTATTGATGTAGACAAAGGGGGGGTCAACTCAAGTTGAGTTTTTTTGCCTGGTGTCTTTTCATATTTCCCCTCTCCTTTTTGTCTTTTGAGTGTTTGCTGATTTCATGTGGGCATTAGCTATTTCAGTTTGAGCTTTAGTTGTTGAATTTTTAGTTGGTGCAAGCTCATTAATATCTAGTAGAAGTGTAGCTCATTATGAGCTGATGTTTAGTTATAAAATTAATGGGAGCTAGATTAGATGAGTTGATCTTGATCTTTCACATTCTTCTTGAAAGTAAATTGCTGCAGCCCTTTTCTTCTATGGAAAAACCCCTCACGGCTGCTGCTACTTCGGGTGTGATGTGCCTCTTCGGGTGCTGTCTTCTTTACCGCCTTGGCATCCCTCTGTTGACCGTGCCGCCTGGTTTCCTGTGCTGAAACTGCGGTTTGTGCTGTCCCTGGCTGGTTCCGTGGCTTTGTTCATTGGCTCTTAGGATTCAGCGGGTGTGCCTCTTGGCTTTTCATTTCTATAGGAATATGAATAGTTTTTGGACAGTTTTTTGGGCTGTTTGGCTGCCCTTTTTGTGCCTATAAATATTGATGTTTGTGGCTGTTTTTTAGAAGTGTTATGATGATAATTTTTGGGACAAAACCTGAGAGGTTTTTCTTGGAAAAAGCTTGAGAGCTTTGTTCCATTTCTTCTTCTTCTTCTATGGAAATCCTGCGGACTCTTTCCACTCTTCTTCTTGGCTTCTAATCTCTTTCTTCTCTCCATAGTAACCATTCCATTGTATCCTTCTTCTCAAAGTAAGCAAGTTTAGGGTGTCTTGTTTGAGTCAGGTTTGTTTGAGTCAAGTTTGTAAGAGTCAATGGTTGTAAGTCTTTTTATATAAAATTGCGTTTTATAGTATTTGTGTTCTTTTAAGCATTTTATATCTTTATTTTGTTCCTAGAAGAGTTATTTTTTGTGATCAAAAATTTGGGTCCCTCTCCCAAATTTTTGATTGCATCAATTTGGTATCAGAGCAAGTTTAGGAAGTCCTAGGATTTGGTCGTCAAATTTTAGGTTGTCAAATTTATTTTGGTTGCTTTCTTCTGTTTTTTTGAGTCTTTCTTTGAGTCCTTTTCTTTTTTTGAGTCTGTCAAAAAACAAATGAAAAAAGACAAAAAAACAGAAGAAAGCAAGCAAGAAGATTCTGAAGATCAAGGTTCGATGAACAGATGGATTCCGTCAGAATCAACAAATCCCTTGGAATACGAGCTATACAAACTACAGTCATGGATGCATTTGTGTACAGAAAAGTATATGAAGAAGAAACAACTCTTACATGATCAGTTTATGCAAGAACGAGAAAAAATTTTAAAAAGGTATGAAGAAAAAATTCAAGAACTTAATACACCATCTTCTCCTTCTCAAAAGAAAACAAAAGCCAACTCATCGAGAGATGAGTTCTTCAAGTAGGGGAGTTTGATGTAGGCTAGGGGGGGGGGGGTCAAATCAAACTCAAAATTTTATGACCCTTGGTCTTCTTGTTGCTTGTTGGTTTCATATGGGCCATGGCTGATTTCGGTTTTAAGCATTTTATATCTTTATTTTGTTCCTAGAAGAGTTATTTTTTGTGATCAAAAATTTGGGGCCCTCTCCCAAATTTTTGATTGCATCAATTTGGTATCAGAGCAAGTTAAGGAAGTCCTAGGATTTGGTCGTCAAATTTTAGGTTGTCAAATTTGGCTTTTCATTTCTATAGGAATATGAATAGTTTTTTGGGCTGTTTGGCTGCCCTTTTTGTGCCTATAAATATTGATGTTTGTGGCTGTTTTTTAGAAGTGTTATGATGATAATTTTTGGGACAAAACCTGAGAGGTTTTTCTTGGAAAAAGCTTGAGAGCTTTGTTCCATTTCTTCTTCTTCTTCTATGGAAATCCTGCGGGCTCTTTCCACTCTTCTTCTTGGCTTCTAATCTCTTTCTTCTCTCCATAGTAACCATTCCATTGTATCCTTCTTCTCAAAGTAAGCAAGTTTAGGGTGTCTTGTTTGAGTCAGGTTTGTTTGAGTCAAGTTTGTAAGAGTCAATGGTTGTAAGTCTTTTTATATAAAGTTGTGTTTTATAGTATTTGTGTTCTTTTAAGCATTTTATATCTTTATTTTGTTCCTAGAAGAGTTATTTTTTGTGATAAAAAATTTGGGGCCCTCTCCCAAATTTTTGATTGCATCACTTATACACTAACGCTACACTGTCTTGAGTCTTAATTATTCAATGATGCTCAGTGTATGTTGTATCTGAAATGATTAGTAATACACAAGAAAAATATTCAATATATAAAACAGGAATAAGTGACCATCCAATAATATTGACACATTATTCGTGTCGACTCGACTCCGATTGAATCGAATTGGACATGATCGGATTCGATTGAACCTGATCAACCTAACTGAACCCAAATCACCTAAAATTGAGTCCAATTAAGCTCAATTGAACCCAAATTAAATCAAATCTCTTCGATTCGAGTCCAATTTCATAAATTTAACTCAACAAAATTCAATTGAGCCCAAATCGACTCAAATCGATCCAAACTGAGCTCAATTGGGGCTCAATTATCTTTCAATCAGCTGCTTAAAATTAACGGCTTCAATCAGCCCACTTGATGCATGGCAAAATTATTCTCATCTTTCTTGTCTCTCTCTGTGCAAAACGGAAATGGATTGGGTGAAAGAAGGAAGAAAAAGGTGAAGCAAAGATCCTGTTTTCTAGTATAGAGATCTTAACTTAGCCACCAATGGCTTCAACGACGAGAACCTCTTAGGCAACGGAGGTTCCGGTGGAGTCTACAAAGGTCAGCTACCAAAATCCAAACTTAAGATGGCGGTGAAGGGAATCTCCCATGATTCGAGGCAGGGGATGAAGGAATTCGTTGAAATGATTGTGAGCATCAACAGGATTCTACACCAAAACCTAGTGCAGTTTCTGGGCTCTGCCGTCAACGAGAAGAGCTCCTCCTCATGTATGACTATATGCCGAACAACAGCCTCGAGAAATACATCTACGACTGACCTCAACAATCTCTTAACTGGAGCCAAAGGTTTAAAATTATCCGCAGCATCGCCGCTGGTTTTCTCTACCTTCACGAGGAATATGAACAAGTTGTTATTCACAGAGACATCAACGCAAGCAATGTTCTCCTTGACACTGAGTTCAATGGAAAGCTCAGAGATTTTAGGCCTGCACGGCTGCGTGATTGAGGGCGGAGTTCAGACGTTGAGGCTATGCCGCTGTAGTGCTCAATGCGGGATCGATGCGAGATAGAATCTGGTGCGGGATCTAGGGAGGAGTTGACATACCCAAATCGTGAGGGCTTGCTCGTGCTACAAGAGGCGGATTAGTGGAGTCCAAGTGAGTCAGGTCAGTTCGGGTTGATTTCGGGTTTTTGGGTCAACCCGAACTGATTTATAAACGAATCAAAATTTTGAACCCGAACCTGACCCGTATGGCAAATGGGTTGACCCGAACCCTGGCTTTTCGGGTCAGGTTTCGGGTCGTGTCAAGTTTTCAAACCCCTAGCTACAAATGGATGAGCCACTTAGAGATGCTTCAGCATGAGTCCATTATAAAAATATATTTACCAATTTTACTAACATTCCTAATGGGCTCATTCCTCTTGAAAAAGCTACTACTATAAAGAACTTTTCATGAAAAAGCTTTGACGTCTGCCATAGGTGCCAAAATAAAAAAGTTGGCTTTATATTTTAGGTGTGCCTCCATATAAGGGCAAATGGAGGCAAATAATATTTCAACAACAGATGCTCAAGTCACATGACTAGAGACAAATCTAAATAATCTCACTGAAATCAAGGAATGGTGGATATTTTATTTTTAGCAATACACAAAAAGGAAAATGATTAGAGTTTGTAAGATCTGGCTGGTATCCCATATTACAATTGATAACTTTCTGCTACAAGATAGGCTAGGTCATAATCTATTTAGTATCTAGCAGATTTTGCGAAAAATATTTTGAAGTTGTTTTCCGAGATTCTCATTACATCACTCATGATTACGATCACGTTTACTTTTTTGGGGAAAATTAAGCAGTAATGCCTATAAAATAGATTTTTCTGATGATGATTCTACAAATTCACATCTTTCTTCTCAATTAAATTAGTCATTGCTTTGGCATCATCATATTGAGCATCCAATTTGTAAAATATTCAAAAGGTTGTGTTGTAATCTAGCAAAAGTTTTGCCTGCCATCAAATTGTATAGAGATCATTTATGTGATTCTTGCCAACTTGGGAAGAAAACCAAAGCTGCATTGTGGATGACAACTCAAGATTTTCTAGTCTTGGGAGCAAACAATATCACTTAGTCATTGTTGATGACAACTCAAGATTTACTAGGGCTTTCTGTGGTAAAGAATAAGATTTTGTTCTCTTTCAAATGGCTTTATCAACAATTTTTTAATAAAGGTCATGATGCACATATATTCATAATAATCATGGCCAAAAACTGAAAATGAATCGTTTAATCATTTTTGCTATAAAAAAGGTATACAAAATAAATTTGATTCCTTGCACTCCTCAACAAAAATATGGTTGTAAGAAATAAAACAAAACCTTATGTGAGATAACTAAAATCATGCTTCATGACCATAGTCTTCCTCATAAAGGTATACTCAGGAACGTAATACTAAAAAAATACTCAAAACTAAAAATAAAGGACTTCAAATTTTCATCCCTCAATTTTCTCATGAAATAAAAATAACTAAAGTATTTTTCTAAATTCTATATTTTATTATGAACATTTTGTTATATTTATATATCTAAAGACTTGTATAAATTATTTAGTTTAAGATTAGTTGAATGTTACTATTTATATATTTAATTCCCTCTTTACCCAAACTAAAGTCCTGATGCTAAACATGCAATGACTGATGTGAAAATAAATGGTGATGACGTTATTAAAAAGGATATTGAATATCTAATTATTAATTTATACTATTACCTGATAGCATTATATATCCCTATTAATTCTGATTCTGTAACCTTCTGCTAGCGAAACAAAGAGAATGTAGAACATGAGATGCTGTTGGGCCAAAGGGCAGTACAAGGGGAAGAAGAGGCTAGTTTCAGAAGAAAAGAATAAAATTTTCGTAATCCATCAGCGGAATCAACTTTGGATCAAGGTATGCAAGCATTAAGACTTGTATGGGGTGAGATCATTTTAAGTTACAAGTATATTTGGAGATTATTTTAGTTTAAATATGAGTTGGTAACTGGGAATATTATTATAATATGAGATATTTAGATTTCCTAAATTGTATATAAAAGATTTAAGGTTTTGTGGTGACTGATGCAAGGAAACTTATCCAATTGTTGATTCTCAATTAGTATAAGATGCTCAATCCAGGGAGTATGCATGCTTTAGTCTTATGCATAGAAATTCTTATATGTATTTAGACTAGTATGTACGCAATGTGCTAGATAGATCTCCGTATTGTAAAGTGCATGTTTATGTATAGCAAATCATGATTAAATGATCATGCATAAATTATAATTATGCAATGCTCATGTTTAAGATACTTTAAGTATACTAACATTTTATGAAACCGCTGTATTTTAAAAACAAGGTATGTACTTTTGAGTTACATATAGATGCATAATGTCGATTAGCTTATTCATGATGAAAAATATGTGTTTAAATGTTCTATTATGCAAAATGTATGTAATGAGCCTAAGAACATGTTATCTGAGATATGTTGGCAATGCTATGCTGTGATATGACACGTATAAGTGAGGTAATGGCTTAACAAGATGATCCTCCTATGGAGCAAAAATAATCCTCAAGCCCTCCATATTAATTTGAGGGGCACTTCATTGATGATAATAATATGTTACACCTGGACTCAATTAAACATCATGAAACATAATGATGTTCGCCAATAAGTTGGATGATGACCTCACGATAATATGTTATGTGGATCATAATTGTCAGTCACAAACAACACACCATAGTACAAAGGTCCTCGTAGAGCTATAGCGCTTATTTTAAAATAATGCAAAATATGGATTAAAAAAAAATCTAAATATGAAAGACTATTAGATTAAAAAATGTACTGATAACAATTTCATAGGTTGACACAACATAAAATATTTTCTTGAAAAAAGGATATAGCATATTAATAAATATCTAACTACGCCATAAATTACTGAAGAGAAATATTTACCTCACCATAACACCAACCTAACAGGCACCAAATATGTGAAAAAAGAACCTATGACACAACATAAACTAATGAAAGAAGGATATGAACAAACCATACACGAACCTCAAGTCGAGAGTATGCTAGCCAAGAGCTGAAGCCTTGGAAGCTTTGTTTGTCTAAGGCAAAGAGAGGAGGATGTCATAGCTTTCATGTGAGGCGAGAGCAGTGATTATGTCAAAGCCTTCATGCAAGGTAATAGCGGCGAGAAGGTCCTTCATCAAAGCCTTGGAAACTTTCTTGCGTAGCGTTGAAGGTGAGAGCGCATTTAGTGATACCAATGTTCAAAGCATTGAAGTGTTAAAGGTGAAAGCAAAACTCAGCAAGGTGAGGGATGTGTTTAAGGACAACGAGAGAAGTGTTTGATGAATCGAATATGAGAGCAAACTAAAACGAGACCAAGAGTCAAGCAAAACCAAGAGGTGAATAAGCCTTGCAGATTGGGGACAAGAGTCTTATGCCCTAATAAATGTTAATTAAGAAAAAATAAAATAAATAAATAATTTATAAATAAAATAAATATTAATTATAAACAATATATCATATAAAGTAAAATAGTGCAAGCTATGGGAGCTGTGTGCTAATACCCATGCATAGTGTAAATATTGTGCACCATTTTAACCCCTTGCTCACCGCCATGAAAATAGTGAGGGGTGTGTTTCACTGCACTATTTGTCATAGTGCACTATTTTGCACTATAGACATGTGTAAGAACCAGTTCAGCCAGCTTATCTAAATCGGCTTTTACTAACCAGATAGACGAAACAGACAACTAAGCAGGCTAAATGCGGCCACGGATCAGGGGGTTGGCGGGTTCGGATCATGTATTCAAACGAGGAATCATGTACGGGAGTGAGAGGAAGCAGCTCCTCGTAAGTAATAACTTTGATTCAATCACTCCAGTGAAATCAAATGAATGAACGAAAGCTTCACTCGAAGGAAACCGACAAAGACAAAGGAGAAGAAGAATGAATGTTTGTTCGTCGATTCTTTTCGCATGTGTGCAAATTATTTCGCGATTTCTTTTATCCAAGCTGAAAGGAATGTCTCCTTTAAAGATAAAGGAATTAGGAGAGAAATTGAAGAGAAGAAATTTTTTGGAAAGGAAGAAACAACAAGTTTCCATTTCTAATGACGTAGGACAACAGAAGAAAAACCAAGTGATTTGAATTATTATTTTACAATCAAATTATTATTTTGAATTTCTCTAATTAACGAAATAATATGCGATTGTCAAATAGGAAGAAGAAATCTAGTGGGGAAAGTCTCGATTCAACGAGGAAGAAAAGAAGGCTTATTGATGTAATTAATTTTTATAAATTTAGAGAGTTGCAATAGATTATGAAATTGAATTAAGATATATTAAATTAGAAGAAATCAATATTTTGTAGATTTCGACGCATTTGAAGTTTTCCTTAAAGATCAAATTAAATCAGAAGTGTTTTGAAGGCGTTTCATTTTGGTAAAGTTGTTTAACAGAAATTAATGCAAATGAATATTATTTGAACAACAACAACATCATCAAGCCTTTGTCCCACTACGGGGGGTTGGCTACATGAATCATTTTTCTCTATTATGTCCTATTAAAAGTCAAATTCTCATTTAAATCTAATAAAGAAAGATCATTTCTAATGTTTTTTGACTAAGTCTTTTTAGGTCTACCTCTACCTTTCTTAATATTATTTGAACAATGAGAGATTTTCATAATTGAACTGAGACGAGCAATTGAAGTCTATGTCAAAGCTCGAAGTTTGAAAGGAATTGAAGAACGAAAAAAATCAAAGTGGGTAATTACAACTATTAATGAAAAATACATTATTTTATTTTTATTTCAATTCTATATTTGTCTTTACTTATATTTGAATGCTATTACGTACAAGATGATGTTGATTTAAAATGTATATGAGATAATGAAAAATTGAAATGAAAATTATTATATAATATGAATGTATATGTATATATGAAGGATCATATGCATATATCAATTTAAAATACATGCAAGAAAAAAAAAAAGGTAAATTTAAAAGTGTAGTTGTTATTTAAAACACATGTAAAGAACAATGAAATTACTGAAATAACTTATAATAGGTAAATGAAAGCATAAATGAAAGATAAAAGATACATACACGCAAATTAAAGGAGTTCACCCCCTTCTGGTACTGGTTGGGGACGCAACGTATCCGTGCACGTTAAAAAGAAACGGAAATGAAAATAGAAATAATTATATCTTCATTGGTGCAAATTTTATACAGTGCTCCTGTACTAAATTAAAAAGGGAAAAGGAATAACTGGAAGATGAAAATGAACAAATGTTATTTGAAAAATGAATATATTATTTGAGAAATATATATAAAGGATTTATGTCATATGAAATGGAAATGATATATATATATATATATATATATATATATATATATATATATATATATATATATATATATATATATTAACTGCAAAAGAAATGAAAATGAATACGATTATTTTTATATAAAATTTCTATGCTACAAGTGTAATTATTCATTGAGTTTACTATCAAAATCCCAATCGTTTATTGGGCTCTTGATCCCACGGCCAAGGATGAAGATCCGTGGGAGGCTCACCAGGATTACGTCAATCTCCTTCCATATTCGTATGGCTGATTTAGGAAATATTATATTAGGGCAATCATGAATGATTTTTATTTATTTGTTTCTTTATTAGGATATCATGTATGGATCTATAAATTAGGATGATATTGTGTAATAAAATTAAGCTTCGTTTTTCCCTCTCCAATTATGTGAATTCTAACATGGTATCAGAGACAATGGCCTTCATTGCCGATTGAAGAACGATCGTAGAATCATCGGATGAGGAAAAGAAAAAGAAGAAGAAATCAGAGCTGCCAGACGCCGCCGACGCTGCCTCCAACTCGGACGAATGCAAGCAGGCGAAATCGACACCAGGGGGAGTCGAACATCCAGGCGGAATCGGCACCAGAAGGAGGCAGCACCAGGCAGAACGAGAGCAGGGCTACTGAGCTCTATCCAACTCTCGCACTACCTGTGAACGGTCGAACAACCACGAAGGAACCGATCCAAGTATCGTAACTTCCAATCTGACAGAAGGGAAAGTCGTCGAAGCAGCGTAATCGAACTGCCACAAAGGAGCCGAGGAAGCAACGAAGCAATGAAGACAAAGCTGGACGAAGCCTTGCGTACGCCGCAGACGGAGCTTTACCGAGCCAGATGCCGCCGACGGTTGTTTCTTTGCTGAAGACAGACACCGCCTTCTGCCATTCAGAAGGCTCGCACGCAAGATTCGCACGTCCGAAAACCTCGTCTAGAGGAATCAATCGAAATCGGAAGCTTCGTCTGGTGGCTCGCACACATGGATCTGCTCTTCCGACTAAAGGGACGGAACCTTGCCCGTGCCCTAGCTTGCCCCGATCCGAGCCTTAAAATCAAGGCTCGGTCGGTTCGGTTTAATAAACCGAGAAAGCCTTAATAATTGAAAACAAAAAACAACCTTCATTACTGATATAAAATCGGTCTTTATTGCCGTAACTTAAGATCAAAGAGATCTTATTTTGGAAGCCTTCATTGCTGTCCAAAATCTAATAGATAGTCTTCATTACTATCAAAACTTATCAAACCTTTGAAGAATATTGATTCTTTTACCGGCCTTCATTGTCGGAATCGCCTGGGATATACAAATCAAAGAAAGCAGAGAGGAGAAAGCGGCCTTCATTGCCGTTGGAGATCGAACAAGAGTCGTGCGGTCCAAACAGCTCGTGCCCTCTGTTTTGTGCAAGCGGCCTTCATTGCCGTAGGACATCGAACGAGAGTCGAGTAAGTCCAAACCGCTCATGCCCTCTGTTTTGTGGTTGTGGCCTTCATTGCCAGAATTTGGAGAAATATTAGTCCTACCGGCCTATACTGTCATCTTGAAAGCTCAATGCAGCCTTCATTGCTGCCCTTACAAGCATTATTGATATAGCATTCATCGCTATCAATTGCCAAAGTTTTGACCAAATGTTGCACTAAGGGACTTGATAACTCTACCAGACTAATTACCAAGCTGTGAATGACTGATCTGCATTCACCAGCTTGAGGGGGAGTGTCAAAATCCCAATCATTTATTGGATCTTGATCCCACGGCCAAGGATGAAGATCCGTGGGAGGCTCACCAGGATTACGTCAATTTCCATATTCGTATGGCTGATTTAGGAAATATTATATTAGTGCAATCATGAATTATTTTTATTTATTTGTTTCTTTATTAGGATATCATGTATGGATCTATAAATAAGGATGATATTGTGTAATAAAATTATGCTTCCTTTTTCCCTCTCCAATTATGTGAATTCTAACATTTACTTTGTAAACTCAATTTTTTAAACTAAAATTTTTAGGTGAGTCTCTTGATAAATAGAAATAACTGAAAGAGAGGAATACATCTACAAAGACGACGATCAAACAAGAGAAGGTAAAATATGGTTTACACCCATATTCAAATGTGTAAGGTGTGTTAGTGGCTCTTCAATATTTATAAGTGATGTAGTTGACAGATTGTTTGTTTTGAATTTGAAAGAAATATTTTAACTGTTTGACTGTCTATTCCTGCCTCGCTAATTCGAGTCTCCAGGCTGGGTCGGGACAACGTGCATGATATGGATCTAATACCGTTCACTACTTATGAGGGCCAATAAATCTAAACAACCATAAATATGATACATTCTAATGTTATGAAAAGCTATGATATAAAATAAATGAAATAAGTAAATAAATATCATAATATGATTGAATTAGTGTTTTTACACGAGTACACATGATTAGTGTTGTGAATATGATGATTAAACCCTTGGCATTTCAATGTTGAATCCTTCAAGGAAAATTATATTATTGTTATGTTGTCTTTATTCAATAATTTTCTTTCACAATGATTATATGCAATGAACTAGACTAATCCATCATCATATTTTAATCCTTATGTCAAGTACATGATTAACATGTCATATTATTTCCTTTTCTTGAGTTGAGAAATTCAAATTAGAATTATTTATCTCGACACGCTTCATAGCTCACCAAATTTATTCTAGTTGTTATTATAGGTAGATGGAAGGATGAGATTGAGCATGAGTTACAATCAAATTTTGAACTTTCTTTTTTTTTCACTGATATAGCAAAAAAAAATTTGATGACAAGTACAATATATTTTACTTTTTAATTTTGGCGTAAGATATGAATCATACTAAAGTAATGTATTGACAAAAGTTTGATGTTATGAATGTGAAAAATTATACGTATTAGAAGCTCTGTAGCTGAATGAATGAAATATATTTAGATGCTTCCATATAGTTGAATTGTGTTGGCTTATAAGACTCTGTGAGTTCGGGTTGTGTTTATGTTTAGGTTCAGTTTGTTTAGGCGATTGAATTCATCAATCACTCTATTCAGGTGGGTTGTATTCCATAAGAGATGTTGGTGAAAATTCAATTGGCTAAATCATACCTGCCTTTATCACCCCTTATGCTTGATTAGAAGAGGTGGTGTGCGCATGACATTTAATGAATTATGGATTGATCATAAGTCATATATTGAGCAATTTAGTGTTTTGGTAAGTAAATTAGTCAATATATTGTTTTCAGCAATGATGAAAGATCCAATACAACTATTTTTCTTTCATATTTCTTCACTAATAATTCTTTTCGTATTTTAAAATGAGGACTTCGGTGATTGAAGAATCAACCCGTTCTAATTTTTCCATGACTAAGTCTAATTCTCCAAAAGTATTAAAAGAAGATGAAATTATAAACATATTTAAAAATGCATCTATCTTGAACTAGAAAGTGGTATTTCTCAACAAGATACATAACCTTCTAGCGATGATTTGGATGAATAATGATGTAATGATTTTAAAATCATTAAGCCAAAAATTAATTTAGCTTGATTACTTACTGATTTAAACATAATGATGGAAGATTTTAAAAGCAATTGCAAGAATCAATATATATATGTGTGCATGTATGCGTGTCCGTACGCACGCACGCGCGTGTTGGTTCATGGGAATCAAGAGGCTATAAAAAAGGAGAGCAAGCGAGAAAGATAAAAGAGGATCAGGAGAAACCAAGCTATTATTTTAATGAAGGGGGCAATGAGATAGCGATCAAGCGCCTCTGATTGAATCGTGTGAGGCAACCAAAGTGAGTTTTTGAGTAGGAACACCATACAGGACTTTCATTTCCATCTTATTCTTCCTCGATACAAAATAGATAAAACCTAATGGAGTTTTTCTTCTTTCCCTTTCTTTCATGTCTCTCCAAGTGGTATGACAATGCATGAAGAAACCCAAGTAATTTTTGCATGCATATGTCTTATACTAACTAGAATGGTAAAAAGTTTGAATAGCAATTGCACATCTAAAAGTGGGTAATCTCATTTATAAATCCAATTAATCTTCCCCTCTAAAATTGATGCATTTGATTGATTTATTTATAATTCGTTCTCCTTTATATGATTACATATAAAATGATGTTCCTTTATATGATAACACACAAAATGAAGTTATCTTTACAAGATTGTTATTTGATTTTGTAAATAGTTTTGTAATAATTTGTCTATTCTCATTGTGATTAACTCATATTGCTATGAATCACATATGTATGTTTGCAAGTCTACGGTTCAAATGCTTGTATAGACTATATATTGTATCATACAATGTCTTATAGATAGATTTAATGTATGTTAGCGCTAAAGCAAAAGAAATGATATATACAAATACTTGCATGTGCATGTTGAAATATAAATCCACCTCTTTATGATATTAGTTGGGGGATGCTTGTACTTAGTACCTACTCATTGATAGTGTTGTCTTCCATGACTCCGGTGACGGGATAGGCTTGGAAACATATTATTGATATTAAAGTATCATAGTGATCCATAAAGTTTAGATAATACAAAGAGATTAATGATACAAAAGAGATTGATGAATAACAAAAGAGATTTTGTGTGCATCCGATGCAGGACGCCTTTAATAAGTATACATGTAATAGTAGTTCATGTATGAAAGATAGTTTTAAATTCTTTTGTACAAAAGATAGTTTTAATAGGTATACATCCAATCCTCTACCAGGTAATTCTAGAAAGCTTATTATTCTTGAAGCTACTTTGGATTATGAGAATGTGTCCAGTACTAATGGTAAACTCCATCGGCAAAACAAACTTTTTGTGATGACACATAGATTACTTTGTAGAAAGCAAAACATTATCATAATTTGCTTATTAGTATCACATGCTAAATTCAATGATGCCTTTTTTTTTTTTTTAAT
This sequence comes from Dendrobium huoshanense, assembly GCA_016618105.1. Taxonomy (NCBI): domain Eukaryota; kingdom Viridiplantae; phylum Streptophyta; class Magnoliopsida; order Asparagales; family Orchidaceae; genus Dendrobium; species Dendrobium huoshanense. The sequence continues at coordinate 31,567,143 of CM028355.1, forward strand.
CCGCACAAACTAATACAAAATTGTAGCCTTCCATTGTGATGCTACACATTCTATCCTCCTAGATGTTGTTACTGCTATACAATCCTCTCATTTATTGTTACTATTGGTTACGTAATCTTGCAAGTAATTTTTACCTCTCAATTATTGTTATTATAGTTATGTTGCTACATGCAAGCGTTGTCGCTGCTACTATTGCGGTCTAGTTGTTGGATCGTCAATTGATATTCAGGGATACACATCTTGAGCCACTAATTGCGGAATATTTATTTTCTAACTATTTGTAGTTGCTCCCCTTGCTGGTCTGTTCATGTTGTTTTTTTTTTTTTTGATAAGTTTAGGCTTCCTTTTTTTTAATTAGATTTCAAATAAAATCACATTTGAAGTTGATAGCTATCAGGAATTAATCAGGTCAATCTTATGCCAATAATATCTATTAAATCTCAACCTTACAATCCCAAAGATATCCACGGCTGTGAACAGTAATCCGTGGGAAGACTACATGGATTGCATTAATTCCTCCCATTGATTTAGGAATAAATGTATTCATGTTATTATAAGAGTTATTTGTTTCCTTATTGATACACCTTGTATAGATCTATAAATAGGGAGTAGATTGCTTAATAAAATTCAAGCTTTTCCTCTCGAATCCTAGTTGTAACATGGTATCAGAGCCGATCGGGAGGCCTTCATTGCCGAACGATCCAACCTCCTGACGCTGCAAGAGGCCAACGAAGAAGTGTCGATCTCGCCGGTTGCTGTCGCGGGTGAACTTCTTGACGTCGTCAGAACGGTCATCGAAGGAACCGAGACGAACAGCCACGAAGGAAACAAAGGAGAGGAAGGAACGGTCTTACCGACTGAAACCGACCGTGCGAAAGACGCTTCTGAAGCCGATCGGAAGTCCGTTCCAATCAACAGAGCTGAACGAGAGAAGGGAAACCCGATCCTTCTCTCCCATCGGCAGAACCGCACGATCCTGATCTTCGTGCTTCTTCCCAGCTCGGTGGAGGAGCCCGATTCGACAGAAAAGGAAGAGCGTCGAAGGAAGCAAACCGCCTGGACCGCCCGCTCGAGCGCCTGGTCCGCCTGCTCGAGCGCCTGATCCGCCGGCTCGAGCGCCTGGTCCGCCCTCTCTTCGCGCGTACCCTAAGCTCCCCGGTCCGATTCTTTTAAAGAATTGGACAGCCGGTTTTTTAGTAAAATCGGCAAGGTTTTTGAGAAAAAAAAATCTACCATCGGCCTTTATTGCCGACAACTAAAATCGAGGGATTTTTTTTGGAAGCCTTCATTGCTATCCAAGAGTGTTTTTGATAGTCTTAATCACTATCATAATGTCAGAAATCAATTCCTCCGAAAGTATTGACCAGACGGAGGAATCGATAGTGCACCAAGTTCGAGGTGATCTTCAAAACATACAACCTTCCTATCGTCTAAATGGGAAGAACTACCTGAAGTGGTCTCAATTTGTGAAGACCTACTTGAAGGGGAAAGGTAAAATACATCATCTCATTGGAGGAGGACCGAAAGAAGGAGATCCCAAATTTGGGGCATGGGATGAAGCAGACTCCATGATTATGTCATGGATATGGAATTCCATGACTCCAGAAATTAGTGACACATTTATGTTCCTTTCAACGGCAAAGGACATATGGGATGCTACCAGACAAACTTACTCCAAAGCTCGTGACGCGGCCCAAATCTTTGAAGTTAAAGTAAAAGTTGGAAGCACAAAGCAGAGGAGTAAGACCGTGACGGAATAAGCCACCATTCTACAAAATCTGTGGCAAGAACTTGATCACTATAGGTGCAATGAAACCAGATGTCCGGAAGATGCTGCGATCCTAAAGAACTTTATTGAAAAAGATAAGAGTTTATGATTTTCTTGCAGGACTTAATGCAGAATTTGACCAAGTTAGAGTTCAGATCCTCGGCAAGGAAGAGACGCCATCACTCAACGAAACCATTTCTCTCATTCGCGCAGAAGAAAGTCGACGAGGAGTAATGTTAGAACCAAAGACAGTTGAAAGCTCAGCAATGGTGATGAACAAAGAATCGTCATGGAAGGAGAAGGGTAAAGATCCTTCAAAGTTCAAAGACAAGGACTCACTTTGGTGCAGCTATTGCAAAAAGTCAAGACACACAAAGGAAACATGCTGGAAAATACATGGTAAACCCCCCAGCAAGGAGTGGAATCAAAAGGGTGAACCAAGGAGCACATCACATGCCAACAACACTACAAGTAAGCCAGAAACACGGTCCAGTCTTGGAGAATTCAACAAAGAAGATATTGACAAATTAAAACAACTATTGTTATCTCTTGAAAATCCAAATGCTTCTTCTTCACTTGCACTCTCAGGTAAGACTCCAATTTCTTTCAGTTTAAGTGCTTCTATAAATCATCTAAAGGAATTATGGATAATTGATTCAGGAGCCACAGATCACATGACCCACTCATCTACCCACCTCATAAACTATACTCCTTGCCCAAACAATAAGAAAATCATCATTGCTGATGGTTCTCTTACCACGGTAGCTGGTCAAGGAGACATCATATTATCTCCCTTACTCACCCTGAAAAACGTCCTCCACGTACCACAATTATCCACAAATCTAATATCAATACAAAAACTTACCAATGACCATAATTGTCAAGCCTTATTTAACCCTACTTATTGCTTATTTCAGGACCAGAGATCGGGGAAGAAGATTGGACTTGCTAAGGAGAAAGCTGGATTGTACTACCTGGAAGAACCAAACCAATTTAATAATAATTGCTCCATGTTATCCCTAGTAGATAGGAATTCCACTATTTGGCTTCATCATTATAGACTAGGACATCCGTCTTTTGATATCCTAAGACATGTATCCACAACTGTTTCAGAAAATAGAAAATAAAAATTTTCATTGTGAAACTTGTGAGTTGGCTAAACATAAAAGAACCTCATTCCCAAACAAAAGTGAGAGATGTGACACTCCTTTCTACCTTATTCATAGTGATATATGGGGACCCTAAAAAATCCCCAATATCTCTGGGGCACGCTGGTTTGTGTCTTTCATTGATGATTGCACTAGAGTCTCTTAGATCTATCTCCTAAAAAATAAATCTGATGTTAGCACCATTCTTCCCATCTTTCATTCCATGATCCAAAATCAATTTGGGATAAAAATACGGAGATTCCGCTCCGATAATGCCAAAGATTATTTCAACCAGACCCTTTTCTCATACTTCCAGAATGAAGGGATCATCCATGAGTCCTCATGTGTTCACACCCCACAACAAAATGGGGTTGCAGAGAGGAAAAATGGTCACCTTCTAGCCACCACTCGAGCCTTCCTATTTCACTACAATACACCCAAATCCTATTGGGGGGAAGCTCTTTTAACTGCAGCCTATCTCATAAACCGATTACCTTCAACTGCTTTAGGCCTCAAATCTCCAATGGAGACCTTGTCCTCTTTTTACCCAGAGTTTCGACCCCATCATAATATTGCACCCAAAATCTTTGGATGCACTGCCTATGTTCATATCCACAACCATGAGCGAGGAAAATTAGATCCAAGAGCACTCAAATGCATCTTTGTTGGTTATTCAGCTACCCAAAAAGGTTATAAGTGTTATCATCCTCCCACAAGAAAAATCTTTGTTTCTATTGATGTTACCTTTGATGAGAAAAATTCCTATTTCTCAAAAACTCATCTTCAGGGGGAGACTGAACTTGAGGAAGATGAGGAAATTGAACTAGCACCTCTTGACATTCCTCCACCACCTCAAAACAATCCACCTGAAACCCAAGAAAGGGAAACAAATGACAAAGTTATTAGATTTGGAAAGGTTTACTCCAGACGTACAAGCTCAAGCTGTACTCCAAAGCAGATCCAAGAATCTGAACCATCTCCTGGAAATGAGGTAAGTTCACCACCTCCCTTATACCCTATAAACAACTCTATATCTTTCAACAATTTTTCATCGTCACACCAAAATTTCCTTGTTTCATTAGAAGATATCCGTATTCCTAAAGATGTTTTTGAGGCCTTATCTGATAAAAATTGGAAAAATGCCATGAAAGATGAAATGCAGGCTCTGGAGAAGAACAAAACATGGGAGATCGTCAATCTACCGATAGAGAAAAAATCGGTTGGCTGCAAATGGGTATTCTCAGTAAAATACAAAGCTGATGGCACACTGGAGAGATATAAGGCAAGACTAGTGGCAAAAGGGTTTACTCAAACGTATGGCATTGACTACCAAGAAATGTTTGCACCTGTGGCCAAGATGAATAATGTCCGAATATTACTCTCACTAGCAGCCAAGTAAAATTGGCACCTGGAACAACTGGATGTGAAAAATGCATTCCTACATGGAGACTTAGAAGAAGAGATATTTATGGAAATACCACCAGGCTTTAAAGAAAAATCTGAAGGTAACAAGGTGTGCAAACTGAAAAAAGCTCTATATGGGCTCAAACAATCACCAAGGGCATGATTCGAATAATTCTCTAAATTCATACTCTTGAATGGATATCAACAGAGTCAAGGGGATCATACACTATTCTTCAAACACTCAGACTCAGGGGGAGTCACAATATTATTAGTGTATGTTGATGATATTATTTTGACTGGAAGTAATGAAAAGGAGAAAGCCAGTTTAAGGAAAAATCTGGCTAAGGAATTTGACATCAAAGAACTTGGTAGACTTAAATATTTTCTCGGAATTGAAGTAGCTCACTCAAGCAAAGGAATCTTCATTTCACAACAGAAATACATCAAAGATCTTCTAAAAGAAACAGGTAAACTTGCCTGTAAACCAACACCAACACCAGTAGAACCTAATCTTAAACTAGGAGAAGCTAAAGAAGATCCAGATGTAGATAAAGGGGCCTACCAGAGACTTGTAGGGAAATTGATCTACCTCTCCCACACTAGACCAGACATAGCATTTGTTGTAAGCATGGTCAGTCAGTTTATGCAGAATCCAAAGCAGATTCACATGCAAGCAGTAGACAGGATATTGCACTACCTTAAAGGGAGACCAGGAAAAGGAATTCTCTTTAAGAGAGATCGTGGAATGACCCTAGAAGTATACACGGATGCTGACTACGCAGGATCACCGGTTGATAGAAGATCTACTTCTGGGTATTGCACGTTTCTTGGAGGAAACCTTATTACATGGAGAAGCAAGAAACAGAATGTGGTGGCAAGATCCAGTGCGGAAGCAGAATATCGAGCTATGGCCTTGGGAATATGTGAGCTACTATGGATCAAAATAATCCTAGAAGATCTAAAAGTTAAGTGGGATGAGCCCATGAAACTACACTGTGACAACAAATCAGCAATCAGCATAGCCCACAATCCAGTCCAGCATGACAGGACCAAGCACATAGAAGTGGACAGACATTTTATTAAAGAAAAACTAGACAGTGGTCTAGTAAGTGTTGACCATGTATCATCAAAGGATCAACTTGCATATTTCCTTACTAAAGGATTGGACAGTTCTATCTTCCTCCAAATGATTGACAAGCTGGGAATGACGGATCCATATTTCCCAGCTTGAGGGGGAGTGTTAAATCTCAACCTTACGATCCCAAAGATATCAACGGCTGTGAACAGTAATCCGTGGGAAGACTACATGGATTGCATTAATTCCTCCCATTGATTTAGGAATAATTGTATTCATGTTATTATAAGAGTTATTTGTTTCCTTATTGATACACCTTGTATAGATCTATAAATAGGGAGTAGATTGCTTAATAAAATTCAAGCTTTTCCTCTCGAATTCTAGTTGTAACAATATCTATTAAACTAAGGTTGAAGAGCCTACAAATGTCAGATTTGTGGAATGTAATATCACAACTTTAATTACATAGAATTTCTTCTTTAGTTTTAATTTCGTGTGCAAGTTAGATGCATGATTCAATTACAATACAAGTGTGATCACCTAATTTTAGAGGAAATCATCACATGGAGGTATGAGGCCTGGGGTTTATTACTTCGATAAATAGTTTTTTGATCTAATTTATTCTACATAACATGTTGACATGATAGTGTTCCGAATGTTGTTAAAACTTTACACAAAAGGTATTTACAAGTGCTCATTAGTTTTACCTAGTTTAAATTTCTAGTTGATATTTTTGAATTTATTAGATGATAGCGTTTATTGTTTGAATTATAAGCATTATGCTTATTATTTTATATTTAAATAAATAAAAACTTTGGCATGTTTAGCAGTAAGTTATATGTGATCCAAATGCATAAACATCATCTATATGCATTAGAAAACCCTGACCCTAACCATCCTAGATCAAAGAGGTTGTTAAACCTTAACTTAGAAATTGGCCAGACCAAAATCAATCTCAGTACCAAGTGAGGGAACATCATCCTTGAATTTGGATGCAAACAATCAAAGTGTACCACGTCAAATTAGCTGAGGAGCTGATCCAAAAACTGATTAGGAAAAATAAGCCCTAGGAACTAAAGAATTAGAGAAAAGCATTCAAATTCAACAAAGGCAAAAGGATAAAAACAAAAGAATCACTTATTTCATTAAAGAAAAATGGAAACCAAGCAGTTGCAAAAATGATCAAACCTCATCACGCACCAAGAATCTCTCTTTAGCCAAGGAAAAAAGCAATGCTCTTAACAAAGTTCAAGGTCAGCCTATCTCAGTATTCCTGGCTCTACGACAAATTCCTAGAAGTTACAGAGAACATTCATATTGGCCTAACCTTGACCACATCATTTTAAACATTACAATTCTTGTTGAATTCAAAAACATATTGGTTAAAAGCAAATATTTGTTAGAAGCTGTTTACTGGAGAAAGTACCAAAACATTTACCTGTTCTACTGTGGCATTAGATCCATAATGCATTTCTTTCCGTGACAAAGCCTTTACTGCTGCCATAAAGGATTGAACCTACATGCAAAACTCAAATTTATCCTCATGTTGCAGGTATATAAAAGCATATATTAACCCAGCTGGGTCCTTAAAAGTTTCAAAAGTTCAAAATATAATGTTCTGATAAAATAATAGGACTACCTTTTCAACCACAGATGTTAGCTTAAAAGTTAGATACAGCCCTGTGGTAAGGGAGGAGAAGAGGCTGCCGTATTCCTTGTTCAGGAAGAAACGATACCAAACTGGTGTTGGTAATAATGCTCGATACAACAGTACTAGATATTCCACAATGGTTAGCAATTGACCCTATTAGACAAATGAAGCATCAACAAGCATCAAGCATAATCGACCATGTTCAATCATCTCGACAAAAGTAAAATTACAGCAGCCAAACCAGTAATGCTTAGTTTTTGAGGACATAACGAACAAGAAGCAAATAATAATGATTCATTCTAAATTCTAATAACTAGAAACCCAAAAAAAATCATAAACATATAGGATGAACTAAGACCATGAAAACTAGTAAAAGCAATGATTTTCTTCCTAAAAATAAACAAAAATCTATGAACCAAAAACATCTACATCCAATGAAGTGTCTACATTCAGCTTTACCAGCTGCTTTAAAGGGTGAAAGTTGTAAAACCAAAAAAGACAGTTGATCATTGCAAAGTATATGCTAATGTATGCAATGTAAGGCAATGACAACTTACAAAAAGACTTGAATGCAACTGCCTACTTTGAAGCATGAAATATAATTGAAGGCTACGGACATAATACATCATCAGTGAAGTATAAAACATCAATTATTCAGGAATAAATTTATGAATTTTCAATTTTCATTCATTCCTGATGAATTTTGCCTGAGGTATTAAATTTATTCTTGATAAATTACGTTAGAGCAACTTCTACCAACATAAACTTACGTGCTAAACCTATTCTTCCCAAATCATTATAAATAAATGTTACCTTGAGTCTACTACTCCTTACTAATTCTCCGACAATAATTTTTTATACTCTTCCAAGATGTGAATTGTCACTGTTTAATTATACATCTCCAAACTAATTTAGTTTATTTTCAATTACCATCCTCAAGAGATGTCACTCTAATTATATCTCCGATATAAAAATCCCTTAATTTATCTCTATTTAATTTTGCCACATATTCATCTTAATATTTACATATCTTCCACAGTAAACTTACATATTATCGATTTTTACTATCCAACATTCGAATTCATACAACATTGGCATCTTACTTGCAATTGTGTGAAGCTTAACTTCATATCTGCATAATATCCACTTATCAAAAAAACAATCATGGGACTTCTCCATTTTAATCACTCAATTTTAACTCCAAAGACTATCTTATTCATAACTACAATATTTTCTATAATATATCTAAGATACTTAAATTTAATATACCAAGGTGTCACTATATCTCCAAATGATACGGATTGATAATTTTTAACACTACATCAGCTAAAATTACAAATCATATACACAATTATTATTCTACTAATTCTAATCTCTCCGTCTCTAATTATTTTCTCATATGTTCTAACAATGAATCTCATAAATTAAAATGGTAATTCATTAAAAGCACGCATCAAGGCAACTCACTTTGAACATCAATTATAAGCATCTCCATAAGCAAACACATGAACTCCAAGATTATCATTAATGAAGTTCTACTATAATTAGAAACTCTATCACTCCACAATTACTTTTGATATTGGTTAATACTCCATCTTTTTAAAACTTCAATAAACCTTTGAAACACCCCTTTTGCCTTTTAATGAAGGCTAAACTAATTTTAGTGAAACCAATCACATGTCATATTAAGATTAATAAAAATAATATGAAAATCCTTCATTTTCTCTATATACTTTTTTTATTTACTATATTAACATAAACTTACTTCTATAGCAAATCTTCCTAGCAGGTTTGAAATTGAGCATTTGGATATTGAGGTATTTTATGTCCTTGAGGCGAGGAGGAAGCCTTAGAATCAACAACTTGTGCAAAATGAGTAATATATTAACATCAAAGTATGAGGTAAGAAATGTTATACTAACATCCTAATATTAAATCATGAATAAGTTTCATATAATGATACAAACACCAAAATAAGATAGTAAGTCAAAGTAAGTTCATCACAATAAATCTCTCACTCCCAAATCAACATTAACAAGTAAAATAAGTTAAGATTAAAATTCATAAATTCAATATTCATCATCACTCTCATTAATTAATGAATCTTAATTAGAATCATCACTTTAATGAATTACTTTCTCTCCTGTCTCATCATCAAGTTGTATCAATATCCTCCCATCTCTAATCTCAATCATCTTAATTTTCCCTCATCAATTAAAAATCAATAAGAACATTAATTTAAATTTAAATCAATGACTATGTTGATAGTTACAACTTCAATTACATAACTTTTTATAACAATATTTTCTATTAATTCTTATTGACTTGTGTTGGACATGTTCATCTTAGTTGCGCCTCCATCGAAGAAATCAACATTGAGATCTTCTTCTTGTAAATATGATGGCATAACTTCATTATATTCTCTTAGAAATCATTCATCTAATAGAACATCATTACAAACTAATGGATGTTCAACATCAAAAAAAAAAATATCTTCAAATATTTATCTTTTAATTTCTTGTTAAACATAATGTAAACCAAGGAGTTCATCTTTAAGGTAGTCAAATGATATTTCCTTTTAGTATGAATTTGGCTATATGTACTCCAATTTTTACTCACACCAATATGAACGGCATGTAAGACTTAATACTTTGATAACAAATCACTATAGTGATGGAATGTTATTTCCAAATAAAAATCATTCGAGAAATTTAAACAAATCCAATTAAAATAGTATACATTATTATTAGAATATTAACAAATAAATGTTAAAATTAACTAGGGAATATTTTTAAAATGTATCTTTGGCTTAGTGTAGTTCAAAGAATCCTTTCTTATTTTTAAATTCTACAAGTTGAAAGTCACCCTTTGCCCTCTCAGTTGAGTCAACCACCAATCTATCCATAAAATCATACAAACCAAATTTGATCTATGAACTTGTTAACATGTTCTCAACATATTGCAATTAAGGAATAAGATAATATCTTTTAGTGTGCAAATGATGATGAAACAAAAGCTCTCACTTCTCATCGATTATTTCTCAAAGTTTCTTTTAGTTAGATTTCTCTCCTCAATAGTTATTTGTTATCAACTCCTTAACCCCATCAATTGTATTATAAATGAAACCCACAATAAACTTTTTCTTCACATTAACCATACTAAAACATTGAACCAAAGGTTTAGTTGTTGTTATAGCATAACTCACACTTAACCAAAACATATCATTCAAAACAATTTTATTGACTTTGTCTTTCAGTTTTTTGGCCCAAGCACAGTTTAAACATTATATGGAGGTGAACAAAGCCTCCACAGGTCGCCTAGCTTCAAGGATGCTCTGTAGAGTCAAGAAGGCTTTGCAAATCTAGTTATAGTAGGTCATAAGAGTTCTCATAAAATGCCAAAACTCCATTGTGATTGTAGATGAACTTGCTAATCTTCTTGGCTTTAATTAAGGCATTTTTGTGCTGAGACAACTCACCAAGTTTTTCAAGACCTAAGTCTATGCAATGTGTCTCACACTGAGTCAAATACTATATGCTTCCTATTCATCAACTTATTTCTTAGTACCCTATAAGCACTAGCATTTAAACAATTTGTACTGCTAAATGCAATGCAATTTTCTATATGACTACATTAATAAGCTCAAATTTATAGTCGGAATCCTTCATCTGATATGCTTCAAAGTCTTAAAAAAAGTGTCGTTGGGATTGCTAATCAAAATTTTGATCAAATCCTTATTTTTAATATCATACCAACCATTAGACATGATAGTAACTCTAGCCTATGTCCAAGATCTTTAGATCTCTTCAATGACATTCTCAATATTGTTCAATTCCTCCTTTATTATCCAAGTCCTAAGCTCATATATTGATAGAAGTTTAAGGCCTCAATCATACGATCCTATAGAACATATCATATTAACAAAGGAGGTGAAAGTTGCTACAATAAATAGAATAACATTTTCATACACGAATCTTCCAATGTCCTACAAACATGCATGTGTTCCTCTCTTTGATTTTGAAGAGACATTTTATAGGCTACCCTCCCGCCATCATCCTCGTCATCCTCCACATTTACCATGTATTTTGTTGTACCTCTATTTAATATTTGTGGCAAAGAATACATAGAATCTTTACCACTAGACACGCTACCATAATATGACCCCTGCTATCAACTCTGTCAATAAATTATCATTGCATCGACATGGTTGTTTTGCTCATGAAAGCAAGAATATGCTAAGTTAACTCAGGCATTTTAGCACACAATACAATATTATTATAAGAACCAAAAAGATGTTCTTTCATTCTAGTAATACCACATTTAACAGCCTTGAATATGCTCTGTTAACTCATGCATTTTAGCACACAATACAACATTCTTATACAAACCAAAAAGATGTTCTTTCATTATGTTCATACCACCTTTAACAAGCCTTATCACAATAATTTCAAAGCATAAACATTCGCACTCACTCAATTTTAATATCATGCTATATTTCTTTGACGGTCTTTTTTGTCCCATTGTTTTCTTTTCTTTTCTTTACCTCCAAACATTCTAAAAAATCCTAAAATCAAAATTTTAATTCAAAAAAAAAAAAAGTTGTAACATGCAAATGTTCATAAAAAAAAATCCTATATAAACAAAGTAGAATTTTTTGGTTTAATAAAGAAAAAAATATCTATTGTTACAGGCAAGAAGCAAAGATGTGGAGAAAGAAGGTTTGGCAAGAAGGAAGAGGTAGTGGCACTGCAGGAAGGAGATGGTGATGGTGGTGGCACTACAAGAAGAAGACGGAAGCATGCAGGTGAGGAATGCATGTGAGGCCGAGAAACCTAAGCTCAGGGTAGATTGGATTTTTTTTATTAGAAGAAATACTTAAAGAGGGTTTTTAATAAATACCCTTAGAAAGAAGCATACACCACCTTAATTTTGAGGCGAGGCGTGCCTCATATATTAGGAGTCATATGCCTCATATAAGAGACCATGAGGTGTACATCTCATGGAAAAAAATTCCTAAAAGATGTTAAAGGTGTTGAGGCATGTCTCATATTGCACAATTTTAAACAATACTTTCTGGTATAAACCAAATCGATTCTTTGAAAATGACAAAAATTTTCTAAATCAATGTTCTATTAGTCTCTCCACGGTTTTATTCAATGACTCAAAAGCTTGATTCTTCTATAATTAGAACAATCTTGATAATTTCCTTTGTTCATAAATATTACTACTAAAATGTTTCTTTTCCAATTATCTAGCATCTTTTTAGTCTTCAAAATTCACTTGAAAATTTTTTAAACAAAACCATTGAAATATCTCTCAAAACTCTCCAACTCTCAAAAGTTATCTCATTTGGACCTAAAACTTCACCCTTTTGAATCTTCTTTCACAAATAACTCTACCTAATTTCTTTTTATCAATATACAATATATATCATTGCTTTGGTCAATAGGTTCCTCCAAAATAATTCATTCCTTACATCATCATTTCAAAATTTCTCAAACTATTATTTTCATCTTTATTTGATATACTCAACTTTAGCTAAGATCCTATACCCTTTGAATGGACTTGACTTGGTCAGGAAAAAAAAATTGATATATTCAAGTTTAGCTAAGATCCTATTACCTTTGAATGCATCTGACTTGATCAAAACTTTTATTCTCTTATCTCTTGTTTTAGTTATTGTGTATCTCATTTTTTCCTTCTTTAGTACTAAATTTATCATTAAAAGTTGTACCTCTTGCTTTTCTCCCAACACTACTTATAAGATTTTTAACTTCTTTTTTAATCATTAGCACAGCTATATAAGTTCAATTTACCTCCCTTGGCAAGCTATCTTAAAAGACTAATCATCTATCACCTTTCAAATTCCATCATATTACCTCATGCCTCATGGCAATTGTTTATTTTAATTGCATTATTTATATTCTTTAGATCTACATTCATCACTACTACTTATTTTGTTGTCAAATTCTTTCCTGGAATTACTTAGCAATCATCACAAGAAAATTTATCTTCCTTCAAGTTAAATAAATCTATTAGTGATTTGGTGGCTCAATTTTTTTAACTATAGAAATATTTGAGATCGTTTTATAAATATATATTTTGTTTATATTTTTTTTATTTTTTCATTTATGTTATTACTAGAAACAAAAACTTTGATTTTTCTATTGCACTTGTGTTTTCAAAAATTTTAGAAACAATTGTGATGAAAACACATGAAATTAAAAGGATTTTTCTATGGGTTGTGGTTTCAAAGAATATCCAAAATTACTCAAAACATATCAACTCGTATGCTCTAGGTCTAGGGGGGGGGGGGGGGGGTGTTCTTCTTTCCACAGTGAATCTAAGATTCAATCTCGAATAGCTAGCCATGCTCCAAGCCTCTATACCAACTTCAGTATGGATCGATCAACCCAGTGCATTGAACACAAATGGTTTAAAGTATTGGCACAATAAAAAACATATCTAAACTGATGGCAACAATGCTAGTCTCTTTGAATTGATTTGATTCAGCTATCGACCAACGCATTAAGTGTACTCACCATCATAGACTATTTGGGATATATGAGATGAAGCAATATATAATTGCTAATCCGATTCTCAAATGATACAGCATTAAACCCTTTATTGTTAGTAGATTGGGTCTATCAAGAGATAACATGAACCATGAGATATTGCATGAATTGATCGGGTTCCCCAAATAAAAGCCTACATTTAACCACCCCTAAACAAAGCATGTGTGCCGCCTTAAATCGAGAGTGTTATCAAGTATCATCGCATCTAGTATGTAATTAAACTTGAGGGCTTGCACATCAATCCCCTACATCCAATATAAACCCAAGATCATCCAAATTATGTCTAAGGAAAATATTTAGTAAAGTAAAATATCCTTTGAAAACTCTATGTTACTTAGCATCCAATCCTAGACACCAAAAGACTTTTAAGGGTCAGATCGCCTCTCAAATTCATGAGCAATTTCAAAGCCAACATAGTAATACCTAAAAGTATTGTCAATGCATATTCAAAAAATAAATCAAATTTGTAAATAAATTATAAAGTTTAAACCTTAGGAGAAGAAACAATACTAGAAATTGGAAAAAAAAAGAGGAACCTAAAACAAGATTGATTTGGTATAGCATGAAATTAGGGGATGGCTTAGTTTTTGAATAGAAGAAGATGTTTCCTCAATCCGTCCAAATCTCCAAAAATTTATTTTAAAAAATAAAAGGATAAACATGCCAACCATAAAATGCTCATTACAATGGTAAAGAGTGCCCAAATGCCCAAGTATCACACATGATGAAACAAAAACACTACAAATGCACGTGCTTCATATCATGTCTAGGATTATTACAACTACTAATCAAACCATTGTTGTAGCATTACAGCAAAGTAAACTTAAGAAATGGTGGTGCCCAAGGATTGACATGACATTGGAAAGACATAAAATATTGAATATGCAATTCAATGTTTTCATTTTAACGCTCCCTCATATTAATTTTTTACTGGTTTATTATACAAGAAAAAATAATATTCTCAATATATCATTCAATTAACATATATCATTCTGACGTTATTAAATGTAAAAAGTAACACTAAAGGTGACTTGCTCTCAAAATTGAAACTCACTTCTCAAAAATTTATGAAAATGAGCTTCAAATATAGGCATTATTTTCATTCACTTTATGCCAAACAAATATGTCAACTCAGTTCCAAAAGTAAGTTTCAATAACTTTCTAACCATTAATCTCAAAACAAGAAAAAGGTGATTCTAGCAATATCTACAAGAGTATAGTTCCATAAATCATCATAAATTAAGGACATAATATAATAAAACAGGTAAAAATTCCTGGCAAAAAAACCCATTGCTTTCTTAAGAAATATAACAAAATTACCTGCTTTCGATAGTAGCAGCCTCTACTATTCTTATAATACACTAACAGGACGCATTTCACAGCCATAGCTGCCTGACGTACCATAGTATCTGTAAGGAAAGAAATAATTAATAAGGGATTACTGAAGAATAGCAATGAAACATGAACTATAGCAGGAAATAAAAAATTTCACAAGAAATCCTAATCCAAAGGCAATCTCATGCAATTCTTACAAAGCAACACAAAAACTCAACTAGGAAGAAATGTGGCCCAAATGGATGCATTAAACTCAAAAGCCAAAGAAATTTGTATTCACTTCATTGCAGTTTATATAAAACAAATCTACACAACATTTCTAACAAAAATTACTAAGTTCCTTTCCAACTAAAAATATTGGAAAGAAAAGGAATGGAATTAATATCCACATCTTAATGCAAAAAGAGATTCAAGCAAAGAAAGCAAATAAAATGAATGCTCACATTTTGCTAAGAATCTAAGATAACTTGGAAAGAACTTACAGAGAAGCAAAAAGCATCAATAGTAAGGATTAAGATTATGCATTGCAAAGTCTCATAAGAAATTGCTAAGGCAACACTGGAGACCCACTTGACTAGATAAACAATGAACAAATAACTTCTCTAAGTATTTAAAGAACTATAGTAGCTACATGACCTTTTTTTAATGGTAGCTACATGACCTTATTTTACTAAGAAACTTCCAAAGAAAAATATCTTAGAGGCACTTAAGATCTGAAAAGTATTAAGGTTCTCTATCGTTGACCCATTTTGCAAGTAGCGCATGACAGCACAGCAATCAAATAAGTAATGGTGAAACTTCTGATTTGTTTATTTCAGCGGTAATTCAGAAAGGTAAATACTCATGATTCACAGTAATTAATGTGAGATATATATATATATATATATATATATATATATATATATATATATATCTCGGGCAGTAAAAGAAGACTTCCAAGAAACTCCGTTAATTTTACAATGCACCAACAGAAAAAAGCACATGCATCAAGATGAAATCTGAACTTCCGAGAATGTACATGATTAAATCTCCATATAACATTGTTATATGCCTATGCTATTACTGACTGATAATTTTATTTGCAGATAGCTAATCCAATATGAACTTTTAAATTCCACAAACAGGAGAGGTAAATGTTGTGAAACAAAATTACCGTTGAAAAACTCAAACACCAAAGCCAAACTCATATGAAACAAAAGACTGATGCTCATAAGAATTATGGTTTAAATTGCACAATTAGAGGCCCACCACAGGACTCGCCTCAATGCAATTTAAATTACATGCAATATGGTGTATGTCTTATGCTTGCCAGATGAATTCTATAAAATTCTATAAATAAGGCAATATGCCGTATGCGTTATGTTTGCAAGATGAAGCTTATGCATCAGCAGGGGCAAGGCATGCCTCAGCGCAATTTTAGTGCAACTTTCAAGAGTCCAAGACTCAATATTTTTCGGCTTATATCATTTTAAAATTTGAATTTATAAACTTTATTATATAATTAAGCATATTTACTATACCTAAATCAAACCAAACTTGAGAAAAACTGCACGACCTCAAACTCATAGCAGCATGCCCTAGGATCCTCGCACTCGTAACTAATCCTACCATGTTGCCATCACAACTGCACCACTTTCCTTGCTATACTACTGCTGCTTCACCTTCAACACCATTATTGTTGGAAATCTATTTCTTTATTTTTAGTATTAAGAAGAAGAAGAGAAGCAACTAAATGCAATAATGATTTTAATGAAGACTAAGTGATGAGAGAGGGTAAAACTTTTGAATTCATAAAGTATGACCTTAGACTATTTTATGTTGAATAGGCGTGAGGGAGACATTTTATTTAGCATTGTTTGTGGCCATCTATAACTTGTAATGGCTTTATTTTGACTTTTTATGATGACCTTAATCTAACATTTATTTTTTTATGTTAGTATGTTATTTATTATTTCATCTTTTTTATTAAATTAATGGTTTAATTCTGAGGCATATTCCTCACACCATGAAAAAAATGCCATAATATTCAATTACGTAAAAGCATTGCATTTGCATAAGAGCAACAACATTGCCTCACAAGACTCTTCAATAAAACATTGCATGAATTTATACTGTGTATATGATTTTCTTTCACCTGACAACACACTACAAAGAAATCAACAAACATATCTATTCTAAATGAATGAGCTAACGTCAGCATACAAAAATATTCCAGGCATGGAAAAGAATTGTAGAAAAATTTAAAACACTTCAACGTACACCTATAAAGATAATTTTTTCCAAAATAACTTAAATGGGAGCTAGCAATTACGTACATTAAGAGAAAGGTGCTATATTCGGTCCTCATATCCACAAGGTCTTGTTTTTACGAAATTCTAGTACAGGTACATGAATCTCGTTCAAACCAAAACATCTCACATCTACAGTACCATAACTTAATACATAAATCATGATAGCAAAACAACAAAGTAAGAACAGGGGCAACCAATTTTAAGGAATTATTCATCTTGAAAGATTGAAGACTTTACCATTCACCATAATGATAAATATTGCATGCCAAAACAGTGGAACTTCTTTTGGGGGAAGCATAACCAGCGGATAAAGCAGCCCATCATTGCTGTGCCACCAATACACTCCAACCACATGAAAGGTGAAAATTACTGCAATTCCAACAAGTACTGAAATTTTCCTCTCTCCCTACAAAGGAGATAGATGCAATGATCAAAAGACACGTAAATATAAGAAAACCTTAACGAGTGCATCCATTGGAGCAAGTTTAACAGAACACAAACAAATAATGGCTTGAGAAAATCATTGGGATATATCTAAGCGGAATTAATAATTATCAACGTTGCAAAAGAACAAAGAATGAGGACAGGTATAATTAACACAACAATATCAATCCAACCAAACCCAATAATCAGAATTCAGAAGCAAAAAATGTCATGAAATATAGTTAAGCAATTGAACGATAGCATAGAACAAAAAGTCAGACCAACTAAGGAGACTAATAAAATTCTGAATATTGGATGCTTATAGATTTTTAAACCATTCAAGTTGATAGGGTGTTTGCTTTAATATCAGTATCCTCGCTTACAAAAGCTTCCACTACACAACGTTTGAAGACCAATATTCTCTGCTTTCCCTTTGCCCCCTTTGAAAGCTGCAAATCTTTAGCAAATTAAGCATGACTTGAGAATGGAATGTAGAAGCAACATCGTAAAGAACTTTCAAATTCATCGGGGAAAGGTTATAGTAAGAAGTTTTTTTGGAAGCATAAAAAATTGCAACTGTCCTGCAGAGCAGAAGACATACATGAGACAAATTTTAAGCCCAAACAATTATGATAGAGATCTTAACTGTTTAGAGAGATTTCTTCAATTGTAATAAAAAAATATTTATAAAAATGCTGAACACTGACCAGAATAAATGGAAAAGAAATAAATGGACATTTTGAAATCTTCACTGCATATTCTCCATCCAATTGAATTCGTACCAAATTTTCCTTTCAGAATTCAAGCCGCTAACCCAGGTTTTAAAAACCGGATCAGACCGGCCGGTTCAACCGTGAACCGGCCAGTTGTCCGATCCGGTCCAGTTCAAAAACCGGCTTCGCATAGAACCGGACTAAACCGGTGAACCGGCGAACCGGTCCGGGTTCAAAAGAACCGGCTGGTTTCAAAAAAAAAATTTAATGATGAATAAAATATAAATAATATATTTTACTTCATTACATTTTTAAAAATAATTTTTTTATTAAATAATGAGATTTTTGATACCATTATATATGGATATCACCTCATGAAACAAGTTTTGTTAGAGAAGAGGGAACTATATATAGAGTCAAAAGCCAACTATCTCTTACTTCTTCATGATGTGGGACTAAAAAAGAGTACATGAATGCTATGTGAGCTTGGGCTTTATTGGGCCATTAAATTGAGTTTGTTGGACCACAAATTTGGGCTGGTTGGGCCACGAATTTAGGCTAGTTGGGTGCAAAATTTTTTAAATTTTGTATTATAAATTTGTTATGATGTATATTTATAAATTTATTATATAAATTTATATATTATATTAAATATTATTCTTATTACATATTTTAAAATTTAATATTATAAATTTATATATTATATTAAAAGTTTTAATTTGTTATAATGTTTATTATAAGAATCTCATTTATTATAATTATAATGAAATATAAAAATTAATTATAGTTAATTTATTAGATATTCATAAATATAATATAATTAACTAAATATTTTATAAATTATAATTATATTATAATATATTCATCATTTCAATTTAATTTAATTATATTGAGAGATAATTTATTAAAATTATATAATTTAAATTCTTAGAATTATATTATTTGATGTTAAATTCATGTAATTATCCTATTAATGTTATAAATTTTTAATAATATTAGTATTTATTACATCATCCGGTTCGACCCCGGTTCGACCGGTCGAACCGGTCGAACCTTGAACCTCTCCTTCTTCCGGTTCGTTGTCCGGTCCGGTTTTCACAACCTTGCCGCTAACCCTAAAATGATGGACATCCTTTGATACAAATAACCTGTTTAAACTAGTTATTTAAGACGAGGGCTGGTATTGGTGCACAGTGGCATGGCTTTGCTTCCACAATACACAGCGGTTGTCACTAAAGGCACCAACTCATTTCTTAAACGAAAAACTTATTCAAATCAAATTGAAATTTATCTAGTTTTTATACCTTGAGAAACAAACTGCAGAGAACAGAAAATACCCAAGCAAGTACTACTACCCTAACAATTCTCCAGCCATCAATAAAACACCATATGAAACAAAGAGTTGAATGGATTATTCTACGATGAAGCTCAGTATCTAACACCAAACATTAAAGAAAGAATTAAAGGTAATGAAGCATTTGTGCTATACTATATAGCACTCATGTAAGGAAATACATGGTGTTATTAAAGACTATAAATCCATGGAAATGTCTAACATCAAAGAAAAAACAATTCATACGAATCCCTAATAGTTCAAGCATTCATAATTTCATCAGCTATATTGATGTGTATATCGTAAAAATGGAAAATACTATAGAAAAGAGATTCCACCTTCAAAGCTGTCTGCTTACGCAATAAATCATTTGACTTGAACATTACAGCAGAAAGCCAAATCGTAATGAAGAAACCTACAGGCAGAAAACAAGAAGAATTAAAAAGAAAATTAAAATTAAACTACAAGAAAAGATACAAAGAAGTGCATATGGAGCAAAAACATGATTAGGTACTTTGCAAATCTGTTGACTGCAAATTGGATGATTATAAATCTGTAGCAGATTTATAATGAAAACCATCTGACATTAACCGCTGTATTCATCTGCTATAAAGTAATATTCATTACCTTAATTAGAGATTTAACAACATATTTGATTCATACTAGCCCTCAAACCTAACGGGCTGTTTGGCTACAAGTAATAACTTAAGTAGAATTTAATAAATCCTATAAATCCAAATTTAGTAAATCCTTGGAGAATTAAAAGCTGAAAATTGTTCTGCATTATACCCGTAAAATTTGCTAAATCTTTATAAATTGTTTAAGTATTTGTTTCAATATTTATAATTTGTAAGGGGAAACCCTTTAATGCCTAAATACTATGAATGGTGAGATCCAACAAATCCTAAAATTAACCAATATGAAATTGAAATGGGCTTATCAAAACAATCAGATTTACAGTTACAAAACTTCTATTTAATAGGATTTAAACTAAATCTTGCTTGAATCTTGCCTAAAATAGGATACCAAATTCATTTTATTTTACACTTATAACTTGGTTTGAGTATACCCATAAACAAACTTGATATTTGTCCGTCAAAATTTATTTAAGTTTAAGAAAGCAACCGTTCAGTCAACCTAGGCCTTTTAAAGACTAGACTAGTGACAAATTAAAAAAAAGGCATCATTAGTACATGGAGATCTCTAGTCTCGTCACCTTAGGGGAAGATTGTGAGGATGGTCCACTGGTCAACTTTATCTTTAAAACATGCAATTAATTTTGTTGAAAAGATCTAAAGGGATGGCAAAATTGGCAACATTAAGATTGCCAAATCAGGAATGAAAAAAGCCACAAATTTATATGTGAAATAAGAAAATACATGTGCCTTGGCTATATGTACTTAACAAGGAAAGAGTAGTGACAAAAATTGCTCCCTTCTCCCATCAGCCAAGATAGGAAGTTTTAGACATCAATTTTAATTTTTAAATTCTTTTTCATTTATAGTTTCCAATTATTTTTTAGATAGTTTTGTTTATAAAGATCTATTGCGGGGAAAAAAAAAATCTATTGCGGGAATCAACAAAGCAAGCTTTGTAGCCACTTCCTCTTTTCTATATGGTGTCAAAGTAAGGTTAGAGTTCTCTTTCCAACCTTAAATTTTACCTCTGTTTTATTTTTATTCACCTTAATATCTAACTTTTTTTAACTAATCTTCCAATAAGTCAACCATTATAAGGGGTGAAATTAGACTGGTCCCCACAAAGGAGAACTCCAGAGGCTACAAAACCATATCATTTTAATGAAAGAAGCAAGGGGTCTCAATTTGTGAAGGCCTTTCTGAAAGGAAATAAAAAAATTCCATCATCTTCTCAGCCCTCCTCCAAAACTAAAAGAAAAGTTTGATGAACTTAGTATCTTCTTTATTACATCTTAGTTATACAAACACAACAACATATTACTCCTATCACTAAACCTCTTCAGCTATATACAAGGAGGATAAAGGCCATCTAAAATCCCCAACAAGCTCAAGGCTCAAAACCAATATCAGGTAATGCACGTAACAATGATCAAAGTATTACCACACAACCTCCTCTATACCCCCATAACCCAGTACATATCCTTTCAATAATTTTCTATAACATATAAAGTCTTTCTTACAAATATCAGCTCCATCACTATTAAAATTCCACAAACTCTATTTGAGGTACTAAAAACTAAGAATTAGAAGAATGTCATGACAAAAGGATGTTGATATGATTATTACATATGATGAAAATTAAGAAAATGAATTACTAAGAAAAAACCAACCACAAATTTTTGAAATAAAATAACTCAACAAGTTCAAATACTTCATGGGTATAGAAGTGGCTCTATCCGAATTTGAGAGAAATTAAAAAAACTGATTGCATGCCATGTGAAACTCCAACTAAATCAAGTCAAAATTGAACATAGATGAAGAAAAAATAGAATTTGACAGTAGATAATATCAAAGATTATTTAGGAAATTAATCTATCTATTTCACACCTATCCCAACACCACTTTTGCAGTATGTCTCATAAGCTAAGTTGCACCGATAAACCTATTTATGAAGGCGTGTTGTATATGATACACCGATACACGGATACGACTCCAATACGTCACCGATACGTGTCGGATATGACTTTGCCGTATCCAATTAAAATACTATTTAATTTCAAAAGGACACGCGTATCCGATACGCCTGTCCGTTGAAAAAAAAAAACTAAAAAAAGACCCGTCTTATTTACTTCCGCGGTTGCGAGTGAGGTTCTCTCATTACCGAGATAGATTTGAGTCTTTTGATGATATGGGAATATTAGAAATTGCTAACATTTCACTTGATGAGCCTAAATTAGAAGCTATGATATTTATTGAAGATGATATAGAAGTTCAAAGACAAACCACTAAAGAAGTTAATCATATAATTCCTTCTATTGAATAGTTGAAACTTCATGTGCTAGACAATTTATGTTTATGCTTTTATTGTTGTACTAGACATTTAATGCTTACTTTATTTTGATATTATAAGCTACAAGGCTGCAAATGATGTTACTTTCATTTTTTTTTGTAATTTCAAATATTATGCTTTGATTGTTTTTTTAATTTTTATGTATGATTTATAAATTATAATGTCATGTCTGTGTCGTACCCGTATCCTGTATTTTTAAGAATTGACGTGTCCCGTATCCATATCGTGTTATATCCGTGTCGTCGTATCAATCTCAATGCAACATAGCTCATAAGTCAAATTATGAGCCAACCAACTCAATCTTACTTTAAAGTTGCTTATAGAGTTCTCGTTTATTTGAAATAAAATCCTGAAAGGGATTCTCTATTAAAAACATGCAACCCTATAAGTTAAAGGTTATATTAATATTAACTAACTATGCAATATCGCTAGTAAATGGGAGATAAACTTCAGCATATTGAACACTATTGAAAGAAAATGTGATCATAGTGAAGCAAGAAAAACATGTTGTCTTAAGATCAGGTATTGAATTCATTCAAAGCAATTGCTCAAAGTACTTGTGAACTCCCATCGGATTAAAATTATACTAGAATATTTAAAAATCAAATAGAAATGACATATAATAATATATTGTGACAATAAAGTTGCCAACAGTATTGCCCATAGTGCAATACAACATGATCGAACCAATCACGACTGTCATGGATGCTCGATGTCCCTTTTCCTTTTCACGACTGTCATGTATAGCCTTTCCTACTTCCATTCAAAGAAAGAAAAAATTCAGCTTTGCATCTCCTTTAATAATAATTTTTACTGAAAATTTCCCACCTCTTTTATGTTGATTAGATCCAAGAGATTATTCGATCTTTTTTGTCTTAGTTGTTCACCAATCTCTTGATAATTACTCTAGATTCAAAGAGCTTATAACTTATCATCATAAAATCATGGTCATCTTCCATGCATCTACTAATATTTTAGATTTTTAACTTGGTTGTCTTCCTTTCACTTCCTTTGGCCTCCCTCTCACATCCAATCATATTTTCCTTATATCACCTCAAGTTGGAAGTTCAAGGTAATATTTAAATAGATGCCTCTGGCTCCATGAACATTTGTCAATTCATTTATTCAGAATAGTTCGACATCCCAAAAAGCACAATGAAGCCAATCAAGGCCTGGCCTATTATATTTCTCTTGATAAGCTTTGTAAAGAGAAGTCTTCAAGTGGTTTCCTAGAAACAAATGGTCATATTGTGAGCATTTAGAGGACTAAGCATCTCGACCCACCATCAACCTTGTCTTTTACTTAAAATACTCACTGAAAGTTAGTGAATGGAGAGAAGTTTTGAACCCCCTGGATAAGCATATGAATTGAGTTTAATAGGTTACCACCCCTCATTTTCCACCCTGCACTTAGAGGTCCATCCATATGTCAAAACCTTCTTTGAGTGAATAATAGACTACATCATCAACAATGGGCACTCTTTTCCGCTCTACTTTGATTCTTGATTTGGCGATAACATCTTCCCCAAGCTTACATTTCTTAGAAACTCTCTTCTATTCACCATCATAGTTAATGGTATCTAATGCATCCTTATTCCCCACTACCAGTACACCTAGTGTTCCATCAAATCCAATCTTGGATGCTTGCATTGTGATATACTATTTTGGGTTATGAGTAATAAATCTCTTTGCCAAAATTTAAACCTTCTCTCTCGACTCTATGTTTCTCCTTATCAAGAAATCTTTAGGTGCAAGTTTGCTTGGAATTAGAGCTATGTTCCAAAACCACCCTTTTCATGAAGCAAGCTTACATACACAAGATAAATACAGTTGATTAACTCTTTTTCGAGGGTATTTAAAACAGAGATTGTGCCCTTTGTATGGGTTTTCTTCCAAGGAACTTGAATACCTTTTTCCAAATGCTCACTCCTCATGTTTGTATTCTCCTTTACATTATGGCTTTGTTCTTTTGCCTTATCTACCCCAAGCCTTTCCTTTCTCATTAACCAAGTCACACCCACTCACTTCCCTTTTGGATTTTGTAGATATTTAATTAAGTTTTGCTTTGGAAAAACAATATAATTCATTTGGGAGTTTTCGCAGGGTAATTCATAGTTCCATCTTCTCTCACCTAGGCCTCTCATTCCCCCAATCCTAAGAAAAATATAAAAGTTTAAGCAAGAAGGATAGACCAAATAATCATTTAAGTCCTATTTCTGGCCTTATTTCATCGTTCTATTAAACTAAGGCTATTGTGAAATAAGTGACGAGTACCATGTTTAACACAATAGCACAATTAGCTAAATTCAATAACAACAACCTACTAACTACTTGAAAGAACAACTTTTAGGAGCAGCGGAGCACCAAAGACATACTACCTTGCAGATGCTGTCGAATGAAAACTACTAACAGAAGCAGCGAGAATGGAAGGACCTGCTCAATCCACCTAGCAGCCTGCTGTATATCGTATCTCTGGTATGGAGAATCCCTACTATTAACTCCTGCTACATTTCCTTCCCCTTCCACGCTCTGGCCCCCAAAACCCGATACAGATGGAGATGGCGTAGCTCCAGCAAATGAGGAGTACCCAACTCCAGCATCACTACTAGCGCCCTCTTCTCTCTGTCTCTCCAAGACCGTCTGCATCCGGTCCATAGAGACACCAGTATCTCCAACACTGCCTTCCCTTATCAGGCCAACAGGCAAAGACTGCGGAATACCAGTGCTCGCTCTTGGATTCTCCTGATCGCCAATGTCAAAGATCCTAATGGATACTTCCCCGCCGCTGCTATCGGTGACGAAGGATTCATCAACCTGAGCGGTAGCGCGCTCCCCTGTACCGGCGATGATTCCACGGCCGCTCAAATTCTCGCTCTCAAGTTGGCTTGATCTCGGTCGAAGAATTCCAGAGTACTCCAGCAGAGCAGACAACGGAGCCTGGATCAAATTCGAAGCCGAGAACGGCAAGCCGTATCTCCTAGAGCTACTTCCAGAACCGTTTCCTCCGATGGTCGAACCAACCGGGCTCCTCAAAAAGTCCGAGTTACCACCGGAGGCGCTCATATTGGTAGAAGAGCAAGAAATTGAAGCCGATGGACCACAACTCGCCGGCGAAACTGTTGGACTGTGGGGGCAGAGAGGGCGTCTCCTGCGAACGGCCAGCTGAACAGGCGGAACCCTACCCCCAGCGGCCTAGTATTCGATCCAGCCGGGCAGGGCTACGGAGGGAAGAGAGATCCCTTCGCCGACCCGTGTGCACGGTTTCGCCTCTTCTGGCTCTCACAGGAAAGGGAGAAGCGTGCTCGAGTGGAGCACTACGATATCAAACTGGTCGTACCAACGCTTTGTATGCCGTACTTGGGTCTTCGCGATTCGGAAAGCAAACAGCAGGAGCACAAGTGCGACACTTCCGAGCTGGATTGGAATGTTAGTTTGAAGGGTGGTTCAGGTTTTCTTTTGGTGAGAAGTTACTATAGTTGCGACACTTCCGAGCCCCTCCGTCCATTCGCTTTACCTGCTAAGTTGAACTGGACGATGATGATGCTCTCATTAGCAGGGCCCTTGGACGTTCTTCGGGCAACCAGGGTTCCAATTTTTATATGGTGCCTATATTTTATTCTGAGTCCCGTTCTATTAGGCTTAGGAGCTGGGTTGTTTTCTTGGCTTCAGGCGTTAGATCTTCACCTGGTGCCGGTTCGGACTCCTTCAGCTGGTCTCCCTGTTTGGTTTATTCCTTCTACCACAGTTTTTGGGTTATTTCATTTGACAAATTATTGTAATTGGTGGTATAGTTGGGGTTTTATTTCTTCTTTTTGGCCCTTTTGTTGTTTTTTGGTATACCAAGAGCTCTTTACTTGTAATTTTCCCTCTTCTTAATATTTGGGCTTATGCCCCAAATTTTCCCAAAAAAAAAACTTGTAATCCTTTTTTAGCAATGAGATGGGCATATGCCCCAAAATTTCCCAAAAAAAAAAAAAAGAGCACAAGTGCGTTAAAACGGGCCAATTTGATTAATTTGATTCTATTTATTAAAAAAATATATTTTTTATTTAAAATTATAATTATTCAAATTATGATTAATAATTTGATTTTGAAATAAAAAATTTAGTTTAACTGAAAAGTAAACTTTTATTAATAAATAGCTAAATATTATTTTTGCTTCACGGTTGAAGTATCATTTTCATATTTATCAAAGAGCTTACAAGCAATGAAATATATATATATATATATATATATATATATATATATATATATATATATATATATATATATATATATATATATATATATATATATATATATATAATTGACACAAAAATAATCAAAGTGAAATATAACTTTGTAGCTGTTGCATCCTGGAGTATTCGCGGCGGAAGAGAAATATATAGTTTAATGTCTTAGCATTGTACGAATATCCAACACACAATCAGATAAAAGAGATGGTGTGTCATCCACTAGAGACAGCAAGATTTTTACGTGGAAAACCCCTGAAAAGGGGAAAAAAATCACAGCGTCTACCCAATTTAAATGAATACACTAGTATTGTAGTTGATTACAAATGAGGTCATTTATCGGGGGGAAGACCTTAGCTTAATGTACATCTTATAGAGTGCATTACATGGTGAGAATACATAGCATCATTATTCATGTGTTTGTTTGGTCTGAAAGACTGTAGTCGGTGGACGACGTAAGTCGGAAAGACCGTAGTTGGCGGGTGACAGAGGTCAGAAGGACTGTAGTCGGCGGGAGATGGATGTCGGAAGGACTGTAGTCGGCGTGCGACGTTAGTCCGAAGGACCATTGTCGGCGGGCAACGGAGGCCAGAAGGACTGTAGTCAGCGGGCGACGTTAGTCAGAATAACCATTGTCTGACAACAGAGGTCAAAAAGACGACGTCAGGTAGAAGTCCAATAATGGATAGAAAACCAACATCAGATAGATGTCTGATGAAAGTCTGATAATGGGCGGAAGTCCAGTGTTAGGTAGAAATTTAACAAAGAGCAGAGGACAGGTGTCGGGTAGAAGTCCGACGTAAGTTGGAGGCTAAGGAGAACTCCAACATTAGATGGCATTCGGGCAGAACTTTGGCGTCACATAGAGTTCGGGTGAATTTTTGGTGTCACTTGGAGGTCGGGCAGAATTCCGGCGCCCCGTGGAAGTCGGGCAGAATTTCGGCGATGGCCGAGGAGGAGTTTCTTCCCTCATATCTGTCACGACCCGACCCGACCCGAGACGGATCCCGTTCGCACCAGGCCGCGACGGAGAAGCTAACCAGGATCTAGCTTTGGAATTTGGTTCAGAACTGAATCTTCCAAATAATTAATTCACACAGACCAACAAACACAGAGCTACTATATATCATCAAATGCAGCGGAACAAAACATCTATCTGATTTCATTTCCTCAAAACAATCATCTACAGAACAGTACATGGCTTTCGACAGAAAGAAAGACAGAACAGAAAAGCCATGACTGTACAAAAATCAAAAGGTACAAAACAATACCTAAACTGATCAGACTCTGAACTAATCCTGGACTTCCTTGCCTTTCCCAGAACCTGAAAACCACCAGAAAGCAAGGGTGAGCTCAACAGCTCAATAAAGCAACAAACCTCCAATCAAAATCCTCAGAATCTCAAAACCAATACATCAGATAAATCCGTACAGAAATCAGAACGAATCCGGACAGATATCAAATCAAACAGAATTGTACGGAAACAGAAGCCGTATCAAATCAGAAACAGAACAGATCAGACATATCAGATCAACAGAATCAGAATCGTACAGATCATATCGGAACAGAACAAATCATAACAGAATCATATAGCAGATATCAGATATTTAATTAATAGCTAAATTCCCTGACACTGACTGAATCTCATAGGATCCAGGCCCCTTATGCCTCCCTTTTATGCTCACGGCACCAGAACAGATCAGATTAGATGTGCTTATAGCACCAGAATACATATATAGTGTATATAGCACCTAAACAGATTTTCCTCGGATCCGGAACAGAACAGATATCAGATTTCATATTGAGCTCATTTCAGATTTCCCAGACACTAACTGAATCTCATAGGATCCAGGCCCCTTATAACTCCCTTTTATAGCATATACAGATAGCATATCAAATCAGAAGATTTCCGGACAAAACAGAAATTACTCAAAAATTGGGCAGCACAACGGCAGTATACAGAATTTACACAATTTTTCCTGAAAATCAAAATTCACCAAATTCGCACAGAATATAGATATCAACATTTCAGAACATTTATTCTACTGCACAGATAATTTCCAAGTTCACAAAAAAATCCAGTCGACTAAAAACACAGTCGAATCAAAAATACCCGGACAAAAATCTTCAGAAAATAACCAAAATGTGCACACTCGGCACTTCAACAAAATACAGAAAGTTACGCGGTAAAAATTAAACCAGTCGGAAATTACGGACGAAAATCACGAACAAAACTTAATTTCGGACAGATAATACCGCCAAAAGCGACGGTTCTGAAAATTGAGAAAGTCGGATTGTGTCTTACCTTGCGTACAGCAATTTCCTCAACTGTCACAACGGACGAAAACAGCTCGGCGTCGCCCAAAAATCCACTTTTCCACTTTTTCCTTCGTTTTTCTCTCTCCTCAGCTTTTTCTCTCTCTTCAAAATGTCTCATTTCTATATATATCCAGACTGATCGTCCTGGACGATCGAGCTTCGTACCGGACGATCCATGAAGAGAAGAATTTCGTCCAGACGAAAATCAAATATCGTCCCCGGCGAAGGGTTCTCTGACTTATTTTCGTCCAGACGATCCTGATTTCGTCCAGACGAACCATACAGCCAAACATGATTTTTTCTACACAACCTGTACCGATCGTCCCGGACGATCCGACTTCGTCCGGACTAACCTGGAGCAAAAACTGATATTACAATCTCCCCAACTTAAAAAAAAATGTCGTCCTCGACATTATCCAGTCCAAACTCAGTCAAAATAAGTATGGGTACAACCGTCTCATGTCAGACTCCTTCTCCCAAGTGGCTTCCCGTGCAGTACGGTGCTTCAACTGGACTTTAACCATTGGAATCTGTTTACTTCTTAGCTTTCGTACGTCGTACGCCAAAATCAACTCTGGCTCTTCCTTGTACACCAGATTCTCCTGAATCTCAACCTCATCAGCAGATACCTTCTTTCCAGAGTCGGATACCCACTTCCTCAGAGTGGATACGTGAAACACATTATGCACGTCAGGCATAGAATCAGAAAGCAATAATCTGTAAGCAGCTTTTCCAATCCTTTCCAGGATCTCAAAAGGTCCAACATACCTCGGACTAAGCTTGCTCACCTGACCAAATCTGCTCACACCCTTCATCGGACTGACTTTGACATACACAAAGTCACCAACTTGAAACTCTACAAACCTGTGCTTCTGATTGTAATACTTCTGCTGTCGATCTTGAGCAGCTTTCAATCTCTCTCTTATCAAACTGATCTTCTGAGCAGTTTCATCAGCAAAAGTGGCTCCCAAAGCCTGTCTATCTCCAACCTCCGTCAGAGTCAAAGGAGTACGGCACATCCTGCCATACAGAGCCTCGTACGGTGCCATACCGATACTGGACTGAAAACTGTTGTTATAAGCAAACTCAATCAGCGGAATATGATCTTCCCAGCTTCCGCTAAAGTCCAGAACACAAAGCCTCAACAGATCTTCCAGTACCTGAATAGTCCTCTCAGACTGTCCATCGGTCTGAGGATGAAAGGCTGTACTGAAATACAGTTTTGTACCCAAGCCTTGCTGAATGCCTTTCCAAAGTCTGGAAGTAAAACGTCCATCTCGATCAGATACGATCACACGAGGCACACCGTGTAATCTGACTATCTCCTTCACATATACCTGTGCCAAGCGGTCAACTGAATCCGTCTGTCTAATCGGAAGAAAATGGGCGGACTTCGTCAATCGATCTACAACCACCCAAATAGCGTCGTGCCCTTGTCTAGATCGAGGGAAACCCATCGCAAAGTCCATCGTTACCTCCTCCCATTTCCACTCAGGGATAGGCAACGACTCCAACAGTCCACCTGGTCGCTGATGCTCTGCCTTCACCAACTGACAGGCTTCGCATCTCGACACAAACTCTGTCACATCTTTCTTCATTCCAGGCCACCAAAACAAAAGTTTCATATCAGCGTACATCTTACCGCTGCCCGGATGTACCGTGTAGCCTGAATGATGAGATTCGTACAGAATCTCCTGCCTCAAATCTCCAAACACAGGTACCCACAACCTGTTCTTACAGAAAATAGCACCATAATCAGAAATTCGAAGTTCAGGAGTCTTACCAGATCCAATCTGAGCAATCAACTTTAAATAATCAGAATCTGACTTCTGGGCTTCTTGAATCCTTGTTTCCAAAGTAGACCGAATGCTCATCTGAGCCAACTCCAAACCACTGGAGGAAATCACTTCCAACTGCAATCGCTCCATATCACGAATCAGAAAGTCATCACAAGTAAGCTGAATACCTGATAATCCAGAAGACTTCCTGCTCAAGGCATCTGCTACCACATTAGCCTTACCAGGCTGATACTGAATAGTCAAATCATAATCTTTGATCAACTCGAGCCATCTTCTCTGCCTCAAATTCAGATCCTTCTGAGTAAAAATGTACTTCAGGCTCTTATGATCAGTGAAAATCTCACATCTGACGCCATACAGATAATGACGCCAATTCTTCAAAGCAAAAACTACTGCAGCTAACTCCAAATCATGCGTCGGGTAATTCTTCTCATGTGGTTTCAACTGTCTAGAAGCATAAGAAATTACCTGACCATGCTGCATCAGGACACAACCCAGTCCTTTCAGTGAAGCATCACTGAACACCTGAAAACCTTCCGTACCTGACGGAAGTGCTAATACTGGAGCTGAAGTCAAACAATCCTTCAATCGCTGAAAACTCGCCTCACACTCCGGTGTCCAAACAAAAGGTACTGACTTCTGAGTTAGTCTCGTCAGAGGCGTCGAAATCTGTGAAAATCCTTTCACAAATTTCCTATAATACCCGGCCATGCCCAAGAAACTACGTAC
The DNA here is from genome assembly GCA_016618105.1 of Dendrobium huoshanense. Lineage (NCBI taxonomy): Eukaryota > Viridiplantae > Streptophyta > Magnoliopsida > Asparagales > Orchidaceae > Dendrobium > Dendrobium huoshanense. Next base: position 31,598,926 of record CM028355.1, read on the forward strand.
CTCAAATACCGTAGTCGGCCTTGGCCAATCAGCAACTGCCTGAATCTTCTGGGGATCTACAGAAATGCCTTCACCGCTAATCACATGCCCCAGAAAAGAAATGCTCTTCAGCCAGAATTCACACTTGGAGAACTTGGCATACAGCTGATGCCTCCTCAAAGTCTCCAACACAATCCTCAAATGTCTGGCATGATCATCCTCAGATGCAAAATATACCAGAATATCGTCAATGAAGACGATCACAAACTGATCTAAATACTCCCTGAATACTTGGTTCATCAGATCCATGAAAATAGCAGGCGCGTTGGTTACCCCAAAAGGCATAACCAAAAACTCATAGTGCCCGTACCGAGTACTAAAAGCTGTCTTCACAACATCAGCTTCCTTCACCTTCACCTGATAATATCCGGATCGCAAATCAATCTTCAAAAATACCGAAGATCCGGAAAGCTGATCAAACAAGTCGTCAATCCGAGGCAAAGGATACTTGTTCTTGATCGTGACCTTGTTCAAATCTCTGTAATCGATACACATACGGAGTGTACCGTCCTTCTTCTTCACAAACAGAACAGGTGCTCCCCAGGGCGAAACACTAGGGCGCACAAAACCTCTATCAACCAACTCCTGAAGCTGAACTTTCAACTCAGAAAGTTCTTTCGGCGCCATCCTGTACGGAGCTTTCAATATCGGAGCGGTACCCGGAAAAATATCGATAGAGAACTCCACATCTCTATCTGGAGGTAAACCAACCAGCTCCTCAGGAAAAATATCAGCAAACTCCCGTACCACAGGGATCTCAGAAACAGAACCAACCTCTAGGTTCAGATCCCGCACCGAAGCCAAAAATACCAGACATCCCTTCTTCCACATTCTGCTCACTTCCAACACAGAAACCAGATTGGAGAGAACACCTCGTAATCCCTGAAATACAACTCTCTCTCCAGCCATAAGTAAACTCACTTGCTTCTTCAGACAGTCTATCTGGGCTTCATACTGACTCAGTCAATCCATGCCCAGAATCACATCATACGATGAAATCGGCAACCGAATCAAACTTGATTTCCACTTCTTGCCAGAAATCTTAATCTCACACAAACAAAACTGCCGAGCGATCAAAAGATTCCCAGCCGGTAAAATCACAGATAAAGAAACCGGTAAAACCATCAAATCCAAATGTAAAATCTCAAAACAGTGCTCGGACAGAAAAGAATGACTCGCTCCAGAGTCAAACAAAACACGACAGGGCTGATCAGAAATATAAATCGTACCTGTCACAACATCTGGAGCATCTCGAGCCTCCTGCTGACTCAAGCTGTAAACTCGTGGCTGAACTGGAACAGGAGCTTAAGCAACAGAACTACTCTGCTCCCTCTGAACAGTAAGTGGTCTCCGTGGTGTAGAACTAGAACCACCACCTCTACCAGTAAATCCCTCAGGGCGTGGAGGAACAATCCTCGGTCTTCCTGTTGCTAAACCGGCAGGTCTGACAAAGCCCTCAGATCGCTGATCAAATCCCATCTGTGGACACTCTGCAATCCGATGTCCTGACTGACCACATCGGAAGCACAGACCAGCTATCCTGTAACACTGGCCAAAGTGTCGCCGTCCACAGTTCTGGCACACAGGTGCCGAACTGACTGATCCAGAACTCGTCGTACTGGTAGTAGTACCAGACGACCCTCCGCTCCTCCTGGAATCTCCAGATCCTGAGCCAGAAACAAATCTCCTCTTTCCAGAGGAACCACTGTCAGATGCCTCGCCTCCAAACCTCTTCCTACTCGCAGTCCACCGCTGCTGAGTAGCCATCAGGTCGTTCTCTATCAATCGAGCTCGCTCCACAAGCTCGGAGAAATCAGTAATCTGGAATGGTATCAGGGGCTGCCTCAAGGTATCTCGCAATCCCCTCAGAAATCTGTAACATCTCTCAGCAGAAGTGCTAACCAGCTGCGGAGCGTACCTGGCTAATGCAGTAAACTCAGCCTCGTACTGCATCACCGTCTTGCTCCCCTGAACAAGCCTCAGAAAATTCTCCTGCATCTGCTGTCGTGTAGAAGGGGGAACAAACCAATCCCGAAACACCTCAGTGAACTCTTCCCAAGTAATCAAAGAGTTCAGTCTGCCCTGAAATCTGGCTGCCTGCTGGCCTTCCCACCAGTGCTCAGCCTCTCCGTCCAACAGAAATACAGCCAACGGAACCTTCCTATCTGACGGACACTGCATTCCGTCAAAGGTCTTCTCCAATCTCCTTAGCCACTCCTCAGCAGCTCTGGGCTCAATAGCGCCCTCAAACCTCGGAGGTTTCAATCTCAAAAACAACTGCAAATGTCTATCCAAGTCATCAGATCTGATAGTAGAAGCTCTACTCTGAGTCTCGCTCATCATCTGAGCAACGAGTGAAGCAAACTGAGAAAGCGTATCAGCACCGACCACTGGGGCTGTACTCCCCACTGGTGCTGCCTGATCGGCACTCTGCCCGTCTGTCATGTCTGGGTCTGGCTGATCCATACAGAAAAATCCGGAAAACTATCACAAAAACAACACAATAAAAAGCCGAACAAATCAAAACTACCTCCCCAGACAGACTTACTGATCACTTCCTATAGCTCTGTTTCACAAAATTCTCAAATTCCAAAACCATTGCTCTGATACCAAAAAAAACTTGTCACGACCCGACCCGACCCGAGACGGATCCCGTTCGCACCGGGCCGCGACGGAGAAGCTAACCAGGATCTAGCTTTGGAATTTGGTTCAGAACTGAATCTTCCAAATAATTAATTCACACAGACCAACAAACACAGAGCTACTATATATCATCAAATGCAGCGGAACAAAACATCTATCTGATTTCATTTCCTCAAAACAATCATCTACAGAACAATACATGGCTTTCGACAGAAAGAAAGACAGAACAGAAAAGCCATGACTGTACAAAAATCAAAAGGTACAAAACAATACCTAAACTGATCAGACTCTGAACTAATCCTGGACTTCCTTGCCTTTCCCAGAACCTGAAAACCACCAGAAAGCAAGGGTGAGCTCAACAGCTCAGTAAAGCAACAAACCTCCAATCAAAATCCTCAGAATCTCAAAACCAATACATTAGATAAATCCGTACAGAAATCAGAACGAATCCGGACAGATATCAAATCAAACAGAATTGTACGGAAACAGAAGCCGTATCAAATCAGAAACAGAACAGATCAGACATATCAGATCAACAGAATCAGAATCGTACAGATCATATCGGAACAGAACAAATCATATCAGAATCATATAGCAGATATCAGATATTTAATTAATAGCTAAATTCCCTGACACTGACTGAATCTCATAGGATCCAGGCCCATTATGCCTCCCTTTTATGCTCACGGCACCAGAACAGATCAGATTAGATGTGCTTATAGCACCAGAATACATATATAGTGCATATAGCACCTAAACAGATTTTCCTCGGATCCGGAATAGAACAGATATCAGATTTCATATTGAGCTCATTTCAAATTTCCCAGACACTAACTGAATCTCATAGGATCCAGGCCCCTTATAACTCCCTTTTATAGCATATACAGATAGCATATCAAATCAGAAGATTTCCGGACAAAACAGAAATTACTCAAAAATCGGGCAGCACAACGGCAGTATACAGAATTTACACAATTTTTCCTGAAAATCAAAATTCACCAAATTCGCACAGAATATAGATATCAACATTTCAGAACATTTATTCTACTGCACAGATAATTTCCAAGTTCACAGAAAAATCGGATTGTGTCTTACCTTGCGTACAGCAATTTCCTCAACTGTCACAACGGACGAAAACAGCTCGGCGTCGCCCAAAAATCCACTTTTCCACTTTTTCCTTCGTTTTTCTCTCTCCTCAGCTTTTTCTCTCTCTTCAAAATATCTCATTTCTATATATATCCAGACTGATCGTCCTGGACGATCGAGCTTCGTACCGGACGATCCATGAAGAGAAGAATTTCGTCCAGACGAAAATCAAATATCGTCCCCGGCGAAGGGTTCTCTGACTTATTTTCGTCCAGACGATCCTGATTTCGTCCAGACGAACCATACAGCCAAACATGATTTTTTCTACACAACCTGTACCGATCGTCCCGGACGATCCGACTTCGTCCGGACGAACCTGGAGCAAAACTGATATTACAATATCCATCTTCTCTTCTCTTCTCTTCTCTTCTCCTCTCGCTTCTTGCTTGTGCCCCCTCTCAAGAGAAATGAGGGGTCTATTTATAGATTTCTGGAGTGACATGGCCTATAAATTGGTGAGAAATCAATGGTGAATCGGGAATGGTTTGATTGGATAGACGATATTGAATCCCTTGATTATGGATCGTTTGTCAGATATTTGAAGGTCTTAATGATGTCAAAATTTGGCGATCTTGGGCTCATTGGATTTGACTCGTTGAGCGGCTCGATTTGACTATAAGCATTATATGTTTGGAAATCGTTTGGTAACTCAAATTGTGGTTCGACTTCCAACAAGTGCTTTGGGTCCTTGATTTGGACTCATTTGGGCTCAGATTGAGTCAAATTTGGTGTCGTTTGGGTTTGTATTTTCGAGACACTCAGTTTGACTATAAATTTGCTAAAATAGAAGTTCATGTGATCCCGAATTTAATTTTTGAAGTCTCCAACTTGATGTTTTCCTCGAGATTCGTGCCCGATCAAGATAATTATTTTGATGATATATCAGTTGCCCCCCTATTTTAGGACATCGAAGCTCCAGGAGTTCAAAAATACATGTGTCTACACTTTTCTTTGGCTGAATCGCAAAAAAATACATTTTGAAAATTAAGAATTTTCTAAAACTTGATTATAGAGATCTCGTTAAGCTTTGAAAATGTTAAAATTGAGTCTAGAACATCGAAAAATGTGTTCGGGGACCCTAAAAACATCGGATTTGGACCGTCCGGGCCAAAAATTGGGCCCATACACACGTAGGTGGCCAAACCGGCCAGCCGCCCGCCGCCCGCCGCCAGTGGCGCTGTCGAGGACTCCGCGCGAACATGCCGACGGTTACAGTAATTTTTTAATTTTTTTAAATGGGGCCCACTGGAGTTTTTAATTCCAAAAAATTCCGAAAAAAAAATCCTAAAAATAATTTAAAAATTCTAAAAAATTTGGGAAAATTCTAGAAAACTCTATAATGTTTTTTTCTTCCCAAAAAATGCTATAAATATCCCTTTGGACCTGGGGAAAACTTACACATTTCTCCTTTCTCCTTCTGACTTTCATACAGCCGAGACATTCCGTTGTTTTTGAGAATGTGACTTTCCCTACTTAGTTCAGCGCCCCTCCTCTTGTATAGAAGTTAGAAATTTCTCTTCTCTTTTTCATTTTGTTATCCCATTTTTCTTCTTGCTCTAGAGGCTTTCCGTTGTTTCTCGTAGGTGATTTTCCTAACTTAATTCAACGCCCCTCTTTAGTGTGGAAAGAAAATTTTGTTCTCCTTTCACTTTCTTTTTCTCTGTTGATCTTCTTACAGTCGAGGCAATCCGTTGTTTTATGTATGTGACTTTTCCTACTTAATATCAACGTCCATCTTCTTGTGTAGAAGTTAGACTTTTTTTCATAAGTTTCTTTTCTTTCTTCTTCCTCATTCTAGCTTTCTAATAGTTGAGGCATTCCCTTATTTTGTGTAGGCGTCATCCCCTACTAAAATTCAGGGCCCCTCTCTATGTGTAGAAGTTTAAAATTTTTGCAGTTGTTCATTTTATTCTCCTCGAGTCTTCTTCTTACATTGGAGGTATTCCACTATTGGTTATAGACGACATTCTCCTATCGAGCTTCAGTGTCCCTTTCTTGTATAGAAGGAGATGTTTTTTTTTTCTCCTTGGTCTTCACTTACGAACTTCTTCTTACATTAGAGGCATTCCACTGTCATAGATAGGTGACATTCCCCTATCAAGCTTTAGTGTCCCTCTCTTGTGTAAAGGAGTCATGATGAGAGGCTATCTTTTAAATAGACAACCCTTAATAGAAGAAGATCAATTATTGCTTGTATACGGGGGTGATTTGAGAAGATCTGACGGTAATAATATATGGGAGGAGAACCATAAGTGATGAGTAGACGAGTGAATTTAAGCGTCATTTGAGCGGAAGTCTGTTGGTGATGGACATTCAAGTTGAAGTTCATTGGCAGTCAACGACCAGTGTAGAGCTGAAGGAGAAAGTTTGAGGGTGCGTTGCCAGTAACAGTCGAGCGAGAAGCCGATGATGACTGATATGAAGTGAAAGACCATCGGCAAATATCAGACGAATGGCTGATGATGGTAACAGTCCAGTGGCATTTTGCTAATGCAATATGCATCCATATTGAAGTGTACTGGCATCAGATATCCCTGAGCCAAGGGGCTAGAGCAGTGTGCTATGTCAGTGGTCTGGCGACACACATATAGTGTCAACTGAGTTGAGGCTTGATGAAGATAAAATTATAATCTTTCTTTGAAAAAGAAATTATAGGAGATGCTTGTGTGCAGTAGATAATAAGTCACTTGAATCCACCAACGATATTTAAATGCTTAAAAGTTTTTGTTGCTTGATGATAATAGCTTGTATAATAGATGTTAATGTACTTTTTAATTTCAACTTTCAGTGAGAATAAATATACATTTGAATATAAATTTATATAACTTCATTGATACTGTATATGAAGTTAAGAACTTGTCCCTTTCAGGAAGAGAAATTATTGCATCTTTGAGATGTATTTTGATATATTACCCCCATTTTTTGAGGCATTGTTAGACTGCTAAGGTGTTTATATGAGTGATGATTTTATCAATAACTTGATTTCATGAAATCTTTTTTAGAGAGAATATTCACTTAGAACATTATATGATGATGTTGACCTCTATAGAAGAGGTTGCGAGAATCCACTAAAAATGTATGACCTATATGAGATTGTATGTCAGAGTACTGCTCAATGACATTAACTTGTATGAAAGAGGTTGAGAGAATCCACTTAGGATGTGAGACCTATCCAATGTTGTATATCATAGCCTTTGCTCGATGACGTTAACCTATATGAAAGAGGTCGAAATAATCCAGTAAGAATGTAAGACCTATCCGAAGTTGTATGTCAGAGCTTTGCTCGATGAAGTTAACCTTTATGAAAGAGGTCGAGAGAATCCACCATGGATCTAAGACCTATCCGATGTTATATGTCAGAGCATTTCCTTGATAACGTTAACATGTGTGGAAGAGATTGAGAGAATCCACTTAAGATGTAAGATCTATATGAGGTTGTATGTTAAAGCCTCATTCGATGATATTAACTTTTGTGGAAGAGGTCGAGAGAATCCACCAATGATGTAAGACCTCTCCGAGGTTGTATATCAAAGCTTTTGCTCGATGACATTAACCTGTGTGGAAGAGGTCTAGAGAATCTACCAAGGATGTCAGATATATCTGAAGTTGTATGTCAGAGCCTTACTCGATGACGTAAACCTGTATAGAAGATGTCGAGAGAATCCACTAAGGATATAAGGCCTATCTGAGGTTGTATGTCAGAGCCTTTGCTCGATGACGTTAACTTGTGTGAAAGAGGTCGGAAGAATCCACCAATGATGTAAGATCTATCCGAGGTTATATATCAGAGCCTTGCTCGATAATGCTAACTTATATGAAAGATGTCGAAAAAAACCAATAAGGATGTGAGACATATCCAAGTTGTATGTCAGAGCCTTTGCTCGATGATGTTACCCTGTATGAAAGAGGTTAAAAAAATCTAGAAAGAATGTGAGACCTATCCGAGATTGTATGTCAGGAAATTTTGCTCGATGATGTTAATATGTATGAAAGAGGTCGAGAAAATCCACAAATGATGTAAGACATATTCAAGGTTGTATGTCAGAGCCCTACTCAAAGACGTTAGCCTGTGTGGAAGGGGTCGGGAGAATCCACAAATGATGTAAAACCTATCAGAGGTTGTATCTCAATGCTTTTGCTCCATGACGTTAACATGTGTGAAAGAGGTCGAGAAAATCCACCAATGATATAAGACCTATCCGAGGTTGTATGTCAGAGCCTTTGCTCGATGATGTTAACCTGTGTGGAAGAGGTCGATAGAATCCACCAAGGATATAAGACCTATCCGAGGTTGTATGTCAGAGCCCTGCTCGACGACGTTAACATGTATGGAAGAGGTCGAATCAAATCACCTTAGAATCGATTTTGCCTTAATTGGGAGAGGACGAACGCCGCGTGTATCCTGGATCAAAGGTAAAAAATGGTCTATCTTTAGACCGTTAATACCTTTTTGAGGTCGAGATTAAGACTTTGCCCAAAGAGTAGAAGTCCAGCAAGGGATTGTATAAAGCTTATAATTGATTGGAAGTATCTTTGCATTTGTTGAAATCTTTCAGAGATATCATCTTGATGTTTAAAGTATTGGGGGATCTTTTTTACCATAGTTGGAGTTAGAGTTGCCTCACAGTCCACATCTGATTCTTATGGAATTAATGCAGCAATCACTGATGTCAGGAAGTTGATAAGAGCGATCTTTTGAGAATGGAGCAATAGTTGCCCCCAAGTCAGGAACGATGTTCTCACAGACGATGTCAAACTGTTGCGTTCTGGAGTATTCGCGACAGTATAGAACTATAAAGTTTAATGTCTTAGCATTGTATGAAAATCCAGCACGCAATCAGATAAAAGAGAGGGTGTGTCATCTACTAGAGACAGCAAAATTTTTACGTGAAAAATCTCTAAAAATGGAAAAACATCATGGGGCCTAACCCAGTTTAAATGAATCCACTAGTATTATAGTTTATTACAAATGAGGTCCTTCCTCGGGGGAAGGCCTTAGCTTGATGTACATCTTATAGAGTGCATTACATGGTGAGATTATATAGCATCATTGTTGATGTGTTTGTTTGGTCTGAAAGATTGTAGTCGGTGGACGACGTAAGTTATAAAGACTGTAGTCGGTGGGTGACAGAGGTCGGAAGGACTATAGTCGGCAGGCAACGTAAGTCGGAAGGACTGTTGTCGGTAGGCGATGGAGGCCAGAAGGACTGTAGTCGTCGGGCGACATTAGTTAGAAGGATCGTTGTCGGCGGGCGATAGAGGTTAAAAAGACTATAGTCGGTGGGCGACGTTAGTTAAAAGGATCGTTGTCTAACCACATAGGTCAGAAAGACGGTGTCAGGTAGAAGTCTAATAATTGACAGAAATCCAACATCAGATAAATGTTTGGTGAAAGCCCGATAATAGGCGGAAGTCCAGTGTTAGGTAGAAATTTGACAAAGAGCGGAGGCCCGATGTCTGGTAGAAGTCTGACGTAAGTTGGAAGCCGAGGAGAACTCCAACGTTAGATGGTATTTGGGAAGAACTCAGGCGTCACTTGGAGTTCGAGTGAAACACCGACGTCACTTGGAGGTCGGGCGAAATTTTGGCATCCCGTGGAAGTATGGCAGAATTTCGGCGGTGGCCGAGGAGGAGTTTCTTCCCTCCTATCATTCTTCTCTTGTCTTCCCCTCTCGCTTCTTGCTTGTGCCCCCTCTCAAGAGAAATGAGGGGTCTATTTATAGATTCCTAGAGTGACATGGCATGTAAATAGGTGAGAAATCAGGGGTGCATCGGGAGTGGTTTGAATGGACGGCCGATATCAAATCCCTTAATCATGGACCGTTCGTCAGATATTTGAAGGTCTTCATAACATCAAAATTTTGCGATATTGGGCTCGTTGGATTTGTCCCGTCGAGCTGCTCGATTTGATTATAAGCACTATATGTTTGGAAATTTTTTAGTAACTCAAATTGTGGTTCGAACCTTCCAACAACGCTTCGGGTCCTTGATTTGGACTCATTTGGGCTTGGATTGAGTCAAATTTGGTGTTGTTTGGGTTTGTATTTTCGAGACGCTCCGTTTGACTATAAATTTGCTGAAATAGGTGTTCAGGTGATTTCAGATTTAATTTTTGAAGTCTCCAACTTGATGTTTTCCTTGAGATTCGTGCCCGTTCAATATAATTTTTTGATGATATATCAGTAGCGTTGATGTCTTTAGAAAATTCATCTGATTCAACACAAATCTCGAAGCAATATTCAAATTGAGAACTCTTGGAATAAAATTCAAAACCATCCAAATTCTAATTTCAACAAATTTATAATTAAAATGAATTTATCAACGAAACAAACTCACCAACAAGCCAAATATCGCTAAATTATGTAAACAATAACACGCTTAAAAGCTTAAAGAGTTATTTAAATCAAGAGGATCTATACAATAAGTATTTTGGATTTTAGGTATACAAATATAATTGCACGTGCATTAAGTAAAATTACATGTAATACTATATTTATTTATTTACATGAATAATCAAGTTTTTTAGTAAAAGTATTTGTAATAATGATTAAATTCAAAAACATTCAGAGTTAATAATTTAAAATCATATTTATTAATTTTTTTTACAATTTAGTAAGAAAATATATTCTTTTTTAATAGAGTTAAATAATGGAAATGAATTGAATTACATAACTATGTGAAAGAAACTATAAAACTCAAATGATATTAAATATGAACTAAATTAATTTAGAGTATAATTTAAAAACTATAACTCAATACATCATACGAATATGAAAGTATATAAATGAACTATAGAAATTTATTAATGGTTGAGTTTTTATGGATTAATATAGTAATGAATTGTGGAAAATTTAATTAAAAAAATATGGGCAAAGGTTAAAGAAATATTCCATTCAAATAAGGAAAACTTAGGCTAACAGAGCTGTTGCGTCCTGAAATATTCATGGCGATAGAGAAATATATAAAGTTTAGCATCTTAGCCTTGTACGAAGATCCAGCATGCACACAGATGAAAGAGAGGATGCTGCAACATTCTTAAGATACACAAAGTTTTTTACGAAGAAAACTCTAAAAGGGGAAAAAAACCAGGAGGCCTAACCCAGTTTTGAAGAATCCACTATTATTTACAATTGATTACAAATGAGGCCATTTCTTGGGGGGAAGGTCTTGGCTTGATGTACATCATATAGAGTACATAACATGGTGGGAATATAAAGAATCACTGTTGACATTTTCGTTTGGTCGGAATCCCCACAGTCGATGGAATGCCCATAGTTGGTGGACGACAGAGGTCGGAATGACCGTTATTTGGTGACAGAGGTTAGAATGACTATAGTTGAAGGAAGATAGTGGTTAGAAAGACTATTGTTAGAGGGTGACAGAGGCTCGTGAGGGCATGCTAAAAAATTTTTTCTATAAATCAATTAAAAATTTTAGGCGAACATAGAAACTCTAATGATCTAAGAAGTAAGCTCGGAACCACCCTGAGTTTGCATAATCATATTAATTTACTTCTCTTCTTTGTTAGACACCTCCCCGTCTAGGGTTATGGCAGGCCACTTAACCTTTTAGGATGTAGTCATATCAAGGGGATGTTATGCAATCTTTATGGAAAAATTATTTTTATGTATTTTTTAAAACTGTTACATTTGATCAATTTGTTTAGTTTGGGGCTTATGAGTCTAATTAGAAGTTGCTCGTGTGATTTGATTTGGGTAGAGGCTTATGGCTTCCTTAGAAGTTGTTCGTTAATTTGTTTAGTTTGGAGTTTACTGCTCCAATTAGGAGTTGCCCGTGTTATTAGATTTGGGAAGAGACTTATATCTTTCATTTGAAAGTAGCACTAATAGTGGGTCTTACGGCCTCTATTAGAAGTGACCCAAAGAAAAAAAAAATTTATTGGGTAGGCCTTATGGCTTCCTTAGAAGTTGTCTAATAACGGGTCTTACGACTAAGCCTTATAAGCTAAGTGGCCCGAGTGATTTAATTATTTAGATATAGGGTCGTTCATTTAGAAGTTCCCTAATGCGTGGGTCTTACTACGTTATTTAGAAGTAGCACAAATGGCGGGTCTTACAACTTAGTCCTATAGTCTAAGATGCCCATTTAAGAGGTCTAGAGTTAGAATGCTTCCGAGCTATTACCCCTAAAGATCTGACTTACTACTTTCATTGAAAGTAGTTGAAGAATTTTAGGAATATTGTTTCCTTTAATAGATATAATTAGTGAAATAATTATTCATAGGAATTACTACTTCTATTAGAAGTAACCTATAGGACTTAGATTAGTAGGGATGTAGCTTCACATACTTCCCCACCTCGACACTAGTTTTAGTGCTTCACAACAGTTTTACTTTTAATATGAGTTTCATTATTTGTTTCAGCATTAGCCTTGCTTACAACAGCAATTTCACTCATTGTGTTTGCTCTTTTCTTTACCAGTACTAGTTTTGTTTTAGTACTAGCTTTATTTTTATATATTGAGCTGATATTTTTATTTGCTTGCTTGCAAGTGCTCGTAGTCAGTAGATTAGAGAGCTCTCATGTAGCTACATGAGTTGTTCTTGAGAGTCTGAGATTACTTGAGCTTGTTTGTTTGAAGGGTTGTTTGAGTTGTTCATTAATTTGTACATATATTGGATAGTGGAAAAATATATAATCTTATGCTTTTATGCTTCGTCATGTTTTGATTTTAGCTTAATTATTCCAATTAAATGAGTCATTTAATTAATTGAGTTTTTTAATTAAATTTGATTTACAATTTAACATTAATCGTTTAGTTTATTGAGAATTTCTTTTTTCAGGTGTATTATTTTTAAATTATTTAATTATTTAAACTAAGTCAATTGCTAAAATAATAAAGTTAATTTTAAAGGTTTAGAATTTAATTAAATCTATCTTTTAATTAAATTTTAATTTTATTTTATTTAATCAAAGTTCTGATTTAAATTTTAAGATTGATTTAAAATTTCGGGTTTAATTGAGTTTCAATTAATTTGTTAAATTATTTAATTAAGTTATCAAAAAGTTTGTATATAAATTAATTTTTTTAATTTTTTTTTTTCAATTTCAATTAAATAATTTAAGTTAAAATTGGTTTAAATTAGAAGTTAGTTAACAATTGTAAGTTAAACTTTAAATCAATTCGTTAGATTTCACTTTAATTTTGAATTCTAACTTTATTTCCAAAATTAGTTTTTATTTTTATTAATTGGTAAATTGAGTTAAATTATCAATTAGTTCAGATTGATTTGTTAAATGGATTGTAGTTCAATTTTAAATTAAATTAATATATGTTTTGATTAAAATTGTTCATTTACATATTATAATTAAATGCTTTCCAATTTTCTCAAAATCAGTACAAGTTCGATATTTTCGAAGAAATTGCGGCAGCCTCCTGGCGTCCCCTCTTCGGCGCCGGGAGGTAAAGAGTGGCTCGACTCGACCGGAGCGAATCAACTACGAGCAGATTTGGTCTTCAGAAGCTTTGATTGGTTGCCTCCCGACGTCCCCTTCCCGGTGACGGGAGGTAAGAAGAGCATTTGTCCTTTCAACTCCGTCTCATCGGAGCGAATCAACGGCCATGAGCTTCAGGGTATTGTCGGGCCCCGAAAATTGTCTTCGACGCCATTGATTTTTGATGGTAGACTCTAACTGATGATTTTGACAAAAAAAGAAAAATTAATATAATATAATTATTCTGATTTCAAATAGTATTCAATAATATTTGAATACTATTGATTTGCTTTTGCTATTTTCCAAGAAACAGAAATTTGTTAGAGGTGCAAAGGATGAGCTCAGATAGTATTTCATTTGCGTATAAAGAAGTGGCCATTTGAACGCAGAAGATAAAAGTTTGGTATGCGGCTCTGTTCGTTTGAAGAAGTTGAAGGCGGAAGGTGCTCTTAAACCTTTCTTGATTCGGCGGGAGAGGCTAGGCCGGCTGACGGGGATAGAAGGGACTGCTAGGGCTTGGTCTTGCTTGCAGACGAAGTGAAAGGATTCGGCGGTGCAGTTTCTGATTCGCTCGCACGACGACGGGCTTCGCTTCCTCTCTGTTCCTTTTTTTTTTTTCTCTTTGTCCGTCTCTTCTTCTTTCTATTCCCTTATTTTTTAGAGGGATCGTTATCATCTGAACGTGCCTACCGTAATTCAAATGAATAAGAGCGTTTCAATGATAACTGGACTTTATTATTTTGCTCTTGGCAATACTCGCAAACTGTTGGGTGTCCAAGATGGCAAATTATTGGGTCAGGTGACCGGAGGCAAAAAATAAGTTCGGATATCCAATAAAAATTTGCCGCGTCACCTTGCGCTTTTGATTGCGCTTTTGACTTGCGCTTTACCTGCGCTTTTTGACTTGCGCTTTAGTTGCGTTTTACTTGCACTTTAGTTGCGCTTTACCTGTGCTTTACTTGTGCTTTACTTGCGCTAAATTTAAAATAATATTTTATTAATATCCGGACCTATCTCTGCGTTCGGTCACCTGACCCAATAATTTGCCGTCCAAGATTCATTCTTATGCTTGATATCAAGGTTCCCATACGTCGTTAACTACAGTCACTTTTTCCTTTTTTTTTTTTTTAATTTGAAACAATTTCCTTATAGCATTAGAAGATAATAGTACTGATGATTAAATCTGGGAATATGATAGATTCAAATATAGGAAAAAATCATTTCCTCATATAGATTTCCTATGACCTTATATCATATAACACAGAAAGAACACTCAAAATCTTCATGATGTTTATGTGAGGCAGATCGGCAATATCATTCTTTTGCTAGCTCATTATTCTTCAAGAATGGAATTTATTTCATGCCTTTGGGGTTGATATCAAATAAGAGCATCTCCAATGGAACGGAAAACAACAATTATTTGTCGTTCTTCTGTTGTTCCAATCGAGCGGCAATTGTTACGTCATTTCATCGCAGATAAATAGTGCGACGTCAATATTGGCGTTTGCACTGTTCATCTGCGTTATTTTTTGGTCTCTACCGAACTTGCCGAAAAAACGCGCGAAAAAAGAGAGCGATCGTTACGGGGCAAAAATGGAGTTCGATTGGAGGTGATTCACGACATTTTTTTTGTTTCACGGTATTTTGGAGTGAAAAATAAGACTTTCGGTTGGAGATGCCCTAAGTTTGACATTACTATGACCAAACCGAACTTAGGAGAAGTGTCTGTAACTGGTTAATGATTAAAAGAAAACTTTCCTTATTCATATGCCATAGATTTGTTTCTGAGTTTGACAACTGATATATCATCAAAATAAATTATATTGATCGGGCACGAATCTCGAGGCAAAATTAAGTTAGAAACTTCAAAAAAATTAAATCAGAGACCATCTGAACTTCGATTTCAGCAAACATATAGTTGAACTGAATATCTTGGAAATACGAACCTAAAGACACCAAATTCAATCCAATTCGAGCTCAAATAGATCCAAATCAAAGCCTCGAAGCGTATTTGGAAGGTTCAAACCATAATTATGGTTACCAAATGGTTTCCAAGCGTGGCATGCTTATAGTGACCCATTCTAATTGAATCTTTGATCTTTAATTGTTTTGCTTAAAATTTGTCAAAATCATGTCCTACTTTTTTCTTGACATTAATTTAGGCATTTTATCAAGTTGAAATTTATTAAATTCCAACAGGTGCAGTCATATTTTTTAAGATCAATTGTAGATCGAGCTATCATTAGTTGAAACTGAAGGCTGAGGATGTAGTAAAGACCGCCTTTAGTACCAAATATAGATAATATGAGTTCTTGGTGATGCCTTTCGATGTGATGAATACTCCATAAATATTTATGGATATACAGTATTGAGGGAGTATTTGGACCAATTTATTATTGTGTTCATTGGTGATATCCTGATATATTCGAAGTATGAAGAGGATCATGAGATTCATTTGAGGCTGACTCTAGATTCTTTGAAACAATAAAAGTTATATCGTACATTTTTTAAATGTGAATTATAATTCACTTCTATGATATTTCTGGGGCATGTGGTGAGCATTGCAGGCTATTACAGGAAGTTTGTCCAAGGCTTTTCAAAGATTGTAGAACTATCGGGATTATTGTAAGATTGAAAAACATTTATGTTATCTTATTTTGGCTACTCTGATCTACTTTATATGGAGGAAACAGAACAACATAAGGTTTTCTAATATTTGGAGAAGTTCGAATGATTTAAAAGCTGTTATCATTAATGCTATTCGGGCCAAATCTAAGCAATGGAAATGTTATGAGCTCCTCAAGGAATGGTTTGCGAAAATTCTGGGCTAATATGTTTTTTTCGGGTTGTTGGCTGGGCGTGTATTTTCTGTTAGTTGATGATTTCTGGATGGGCATTCACTATATGTTTGTTATTTTCCGGGCTGAATTTTTCTGCTACTGCTCCTTTTGGTTACTGTTGGCTGGGCGTAACTTTCGGCTGGAGTGTTTTGTTACTGTCATGTTGAGATATTTTTGCGTTGGTCTCCACTCTATTACTGTCTCTCAGCCTATCTGTTCGTGCTGGAATTTTTGAATTTTTGGGACGATGATGAGCCAAGGTCTACATCAATCCAGCATCCTTGGACGTTCTTATGGCAACTAGGATTTCGTGGCGGGGGCTTTTCTGAGGCACTGCGATGGCCTGTCAGTTTTGGGCTCAGGCAACCGGTGTCTCTATGCCTGGATTCGTGGCTTTCTATTATGTGCCGGGCTTTGATGCCTATATGATGTAGACCCTATGATTCACCGACACGGCACTTGGAGAGGGTATGCACTGTCGGACACGTGTCGGACACGGACACGCGTCGAACACGGCATGGACACGTGTCTGACACGGCATTGGAGTGTCGCAATTAAAAAAATTAAAAATTAAAATCGGACACGCGTATCCAGTTATTAAATGAGGTATCGCTAAGTACATGCTCGGTATTGCTCAGTACATGCTCGGTATCGCTCAGCACATGCTCGGTACCGCTCAGTACATGCTCGGTACCGCTCAGTACATGCTCGGTATTACTCAGTATATGCTCGGTACCGCTCAGTACATGCTCGGTATTGCTCAGTATATGCTCGGTACTGCTCAGTACCTGCTCGATACCGCTCAGTACAAGCTCGGTACTGCTCAATTAATGCTCGTACTGCTCAATATATGCTCGGTACGGCTAGGCATTGCTAGGTATATGATCGGTACCACTCGGTATCTTCTCATACAAACAACTTACGAACTTTAAAAACAAGCAGAACTTCAAAATTACTCTTACAATAAAATTTTGTTCCGGAGGCGCTGCCCCCGGAAACCCCCGCAGAGGCGCTACCCCTTGACCCCGCGACCTAACCGGGTAGGTCGAACGCCGCCAGAGGGCAGCGCCCCCTTGGACCCCCAGTAGACTGGTATATTGTTGTACTCATGTTGTCTTATTATTGGGATATTTTGATTTCACTTCATATCAATTTAATTTGGTGTATTCATATGTATGGTTGGTTTGTTAGCAAAATAAGCTCTGCTATTGGTGGGGGTGGATTAGGTGAATGTTCAAAAGAACCATCTGTCCACGCCGTATTCGTGTCCTATATTTTTAAAAATTATTATATATTATATTAAAAAATATTATGCCGTGTCCACGCCGCACCCGTGTCCTATATTTTTAAAAATTATCGTGTCCTGTGTCCGTGTCGTGTCGTGTCCGTGTCGCCGTGTCCGTGTTGGTGCATCATAGTGTAGACCTTATTTTCGTGAGTCCGCGATTTTAAGTTTTCTAAATTTTGTTATTTTCTGCATTGTTTTCTTTTTTCAGGTTTTGGGTGGTATAGTTTCTATACTTACTTGTAACTAACTGCTTTTATTTTATAACTTGGTATGATTAATGTATGGATTTTTGTCCCCATTTTTTCCCAAAAAAAAAAAAAATGTAGTCCCTCTAACAAGATTGAACCAAAAGGTCATGTTATTTGAATGGACACCAAGGTGTAAAGCAAGTTTCGAGAAGTTGAAGAAATCTATGGTGTAAACCCCTGTGTTGATTATTTCGTCAGAAGATTTTCAGATATATAGTGATGCTTTTTTAAAGGTCATGGGTTGAGTGTTGCAACAGAATGAAAAAGGTGGTCGCAGTTGAAGCCGCATGAGATAAAGTTTGCTTGTGCTAAAATATTCAACCATTAGAACGAGATAGGCTATCATCAAGAATTACATGGCAATATCTTCTTATTATTGTTGACTACTGCATTATTCACAAGAACTTCAAAGAATAGTGAAGGAGAAACCTCAAAGAGAGTAGAGCCCCAAATTGTAACACTGAAAACCCACCACAGGGATATTTAATGCATTGGAGACGATATCCATGCATTTCATGGAACTCACATCGATAAGATTTGCAGGGTCGATGCTATATCTGAGCCTCTGCCTTTGAAAAAACTCTAGAAGAACACTTCGGACCGCCGGTATGTTACTGGAAGCTCCGGCGAGCACGAACTCATCCACGGCTTCTCGCCTGACTCCGGCTTCCATTAAGCACCTCATGATTCCGCTGCGAAGATGGTTGAGATTCATCCGCACCAACCATTCCCGATTGATTGGTATTCTCGTCTCCCTGCCTAGTCGCTTAAACTTAACCTCCACGGTACGCAAGCCCAAACATAGGGCTTCTTTGGCGCGCTCGCACTCATTTCGGATTTTATGGAGAGAGTCGGCGTCACTGGTGAAGGCGTTTCCGAGCCTCATCGGAAGCACTGAAACCACGTGGTTGAAGAGTGGACAGCCCAAGTCTGAAACAGAGGCCCTTATATTTAGACGCGGATCTTTGGTGAGCAGAGAAATTTCAAGGAAGTGACCTCCAAGTTTGAATACGAGGACGGTTCTGCATCCGGGGGTGATAGATTCGTAATAGGAGGCGGCAAGAACCGACCTTTCGATGAAAACGACAATGCGAGCTCCTGCGGCGTAGGCGGCGGCGGAGAGTTGTGTAAGATACTGGCCGTGGTTGATGCTGGTGGGGATGATGGCGATGAGGTTTGGCACCGGGCAGCCGAAGAGGCGTTCGAAGTTGGCTATGCTGGTCAGGAAATGTAGTAAGGTGCGGATTTCGTGGGCAGAAAGGAATTTTTCTTCGTTATTGCCTGTGATGACCAGGAAGCGGGGAATGCCGTCGGGGCCAACATATTGCGGGATACGGCAGGCGTGGCGATACAACCAGGCTTTGCCGGCGGCGGAGTGGAGGTGGACGAGGCAGTTGCCGGAACAGGAGATTTGAGCAGGATTTTCCATGGCGGCTTTCTTCTTGTCTTCTTGGCTTCTGGACTTCCGGTTTTTTAACTGGTGGTGTTGTTTTAGCGAGGGAATGCAACATCGTTTGAGTTTGGAGCCATTTCTACGTTTATTATTATTAAATGGAATGGGGATTTATATTAACTCCAATAATTTTTTATCTATTCATATGCCTAATGTAGTAATGTTTAAATTTTCATATTTAGTTATATATATTGATATATAAAATGCATTACTAATATTAATACCAATATATGCAAAAATCAAATCTTTAAATGACATAAGAAATCCTTAATAAAATTTTATCTTGACTATCTTGTTTACTGTTCTTCATAGACGGCTTCTTCGGTGTTTACACTCAAGTGAAATCAATGCCCTTCATGCCTACAAGCAGGGGCGGATCCAGTCTTATTTTTTAGAGTGCACAGACTCATTATATAAAAAATTAAATGCTAAAAATTTAAAATATATATACATAAGCTAAAATTTTGGGAAAAAAACAAGACAATAACAAAATATGATCCAAATTTTGAGTATTGAGCACAAACATAAGAGCATAATATTACAAATTATACGATACCATGTACTCTATGATATGTATTGGTGGAATCATTTAAATTTATTCAAGCCAATGCGGCAAAGAATCAAACTCATTTCATTTGCCCGTTGCTCTGATTCAAGAACTGACCTAGGCAAAGCGTTGAACTCGTCATGTTCAGAGAAGGCAGGAAGACCATAGTTCATTATATGGCATGTGAGGGATTGAAGCCGGGAAATCAGGAAATCGGGAGAGGGAGAAAGGATCAGAGGCTACGGCCTCTTCTGCTTGCAACGTCGAAGACTTCAACTACTGACTCCTGCGAGACACGATTTGCCATCGGATGGGCAGGAATGCGCAATATGGAGGCATATCAGGGCAAAAAACAATTTTAGGGGGGGGGGGGGGGGATACCAAAACTATCCCTCCTCTACCTTACTTGTCTTTTTAATGCCCTGAAGTAGGGTATCCGCCCATGCCTACAAGATCCTATATGGGAATCAGGTTTTGAAACGAGGGATATGCAAATAGGAAGTCTCATGGGCGAGGGATTAGAATTCTGACAAACTCTCGGTCTCAGAACGACAATTCTCAATTAGTTCCGGCCAGCGGGCTCGCATTATCAAGAGGCGCAGCAAGGGGCGGTTTAAACAAAAGCGGACAGCAAATCCTCCTCTGACCTTTACAATGCTTTTTTAGGGTTTTTTTAATTTGACCCACGTATGAGGTATACTTGGGTTAGAACATCCGCCCATGCACACATGATCCTCTACAATTCAAGTATCACTAGTGCATTGTCACTTTTATTCATACGTTGTAGGTTCTCTTGCAAATGGGCACTTTTTGCAAGAAGGCCAGCTTGTAAATGATAAAACATTAATTATGATAAGCTTTTATCTCACTTTTATAATGTAATTCATAGGTATAATGGATTTTAAAGATCTACATGTATGTTGAAATCTCCCTTTCTATAAATTAGATCAACATTCCATAATAATATTCTGTTTAATTTACTTGATTATCAATTTCAAATACAATATAATTGAGAGCTAATTCTAATCGCCAGAGAGATATGCATTGATGAAATCATGATATTAATACAATAAAATGTTTACATAAAAAGGTTTAACTATCCAGCATGTAAGCTCCAAATAACCTCAGCTAGCTGGAAAAAATAATTCATCGGAAAGAAAAAAAAAAAAAACGATACAATTCGTTGCTTGTTATTATCAAGCACTTCGTCAAGTGTGATAATCAATTAAGCGATAAGAAATGCTTGACGATTACTCATTAGTTATTTGTTCATTGCCTTTGTTATCAACAATGAGATAATGCGTAGATAGGTTTATCAATTTACGGATGAAAAACATGGTCTAGGAATACATCCAAGTTTTTATAAAGTCACATTTCCTAAATGTGTGTATAGATTATAATGGGATTGAAACAATATATAAGGAAAAATATATTCGTAAGATGTTCGTGATTGATTCCAGTGAAAAATAATGGATTTTAAACTGGCAAATAAAAGAAATACAACACTATATATATTCATGTATCCACTTCTAATCAATAACATCACCAATTACATCATAAAATATATATACAAATAACAAATAACTAAACATATACACAATAAACATAAACAAGAAGAGTATCATCAACAAATATCTAAGCATATCCAAATAATAAATAGCTAAGCATGTCCAAAAACACATAAATACAGATGTCTACATCAGTAAAATAAATAAATAACAACTACTCTGAATCTGTTTCCTCCTCAGCTGATGTTATGCTCCTCCCACTACTTATATGCTCCCTCATCTTTCGCATTTTTTTTAACATTAGAGTTTGCTGCATTTGTATATGTTGTTGCATCTCCAGCTGCTACTGCCGCATATGCATCTGGTGCTGTTGCATTTGCATATACCAATCAGCTTGTGCTTTCATTACCTATTCTAGCTCAGCTGTAAGGGCAACTATATGTTGGCTATATAAAGACTCATGGGTACTAGTTGAAAAATTAGAGCCACCAGATGTCTGTCCCTCATATGCATAGGCTTGCGAACCTAGGCCATAGACTCTGTCGTGCTGCATTCCTCCTATTACTTGCAATCAAGTGCGGTAGTCAGAATATTCTGCTGATTCACCAGAAGAACCTTCATCTGCTGCAGCCTGGCTCTCTCGAAGCCGTGTGTACTTCTCCTATGAAAGTTAATAAAAATTTAAGTAATGTATACATAACTTCAAAAAAATTAAACTTATATACTTAAATAGGCTTTCCTTACGCGCTTAATAACCCATTGTTGATCCTCCTACCACTTGTAGATATGACTATACAATTCAATAGGAGTTAGTTCTCTACCCAACACCTCTTTCTGTAACAGACGTATATTAGTATTCATATTAAAGTAAATTATTTAAAAAAATTAAATTTTCTTACCAAACATCTCTCGTGCTCAGTATGTGGAACAAAACCCTAAGTCCCTAAGTATAAATGAAACTACCCAAGCGCACAACATCAGAAGCTTTGTTCTGCTATTTTGATTCCTTCTCCTACTATAGTCTGGGCTACCCCAAGCACTATTAAACCCTCACCACATACTCTCACCAATCCAGAGTGGTCGCTGACCTAACTCTCTAATATCTGTAAATATGTCACACATGCGAGTCGAGCTACGCTTCTCAAAATTCTTTCTAATTTTATTATTATGTTGTGGCAGCCAATAAAAATCTTTCTGCAATAAAAAACATCAATAAAGAATATATATTTTTATTAGCTTATATAAATAAGATATAATACATAGCATATTTATATAATAACAAATCTCAAACTCTCTGAACCACATGTCCCATACTTCTTTCGAGACTTTATAGAATAACATGCATCCATTGATACAATAATTTATCTTTGTGTATATTAAATCAAGCTTGGAAATCAACTTCTTAGTCTGATATAAATCTATATGAATTATGTTATCTACCGGATTGGTTTTTTTGAGCAGTCTAATGAATTAATTAAAATATTTATTGGGGACATTATATTCTGCCTTGATGCTTAACATCTTAACAGCAATGGATAACTCTGAGTGAGTGGTGCACCCCTTCTATATTGGTTGTAGGGAAGCATGCAATAAATCATAAAAGTTTTATGCTTCTTTATTAGGTGACTCAAGATAAGCTTCGGTATATTATTTAAATTATGCTCCACTTACATCATGAATCAAGTCCTCAAGATTAGGTCAGTTATTTTCTTCATCATCTATTGTAACACTTTTTTTTATCTATAGTAGCACTTGTCGATGGGCCATATCAAGAATCAAAATGTGGTTCATACTCACCATAAGAAGTCTAATACCAATATTCTGGCATAAAGCCTCGACAATATATATCAACAATTATGTCATTTGGGCTTAAGTGCACCTGATTTTTTTATGTTTAGAATATGGACAATGAAACATTTAATCTTAGATGAAGCTAGATAGTTAGGAAGCTGTCTTAATGAAAATATTCACCCCTCTAATAAATTCATCTGTTAATGTCTTTCATCCTTACACTAATCGATTATACATCTAACTTCTTTGAGTTATGATATCCATAATATAACCTAAATATAATATGGATATATTATATAATATTATAACATTTATTGAAGAAAATATAAAGAGTCTTAGCCAGCTCAGAAGGCCATCATTTCAAATGACCAAACTAACCAAGACGACTCTCTTTAATCTTATCTTCCACTGCAGCTACTCCAACCTTCTCACATATATGCTAATTTTATATCATGTAAATAATTCAAGTTTATCGTCAACCCCCTCTCTACTATTATCAATTATAATAACAGTATTATAATTGAAGTGGATTTGAGCTAAATCTAGCTAAACGACCAAAATTGCAAAACCAAATCTCATAGTAAATCAAAGCCATAGTTGACAAAAAATTCCCTCTAAATAGAAGTAAACGTATCAATAAGATACAATCCTTGACCTAATCTAATACATACACAATGATAGAGCTTCTAACTCATAACCAACCAAGAATTAAAAATATCCATCGCTTAGACTTACAATCCAACCTCAAAATGATGACAAACTTCACTTAGTCGTATGAAACCTTGATGTACAATCTTTATGCAAAATATAAGATATAATATGAGTGATATATAGGAAAGGGTTTTTATAACCCTGTCATTGAAGTGAAAGGGAGAAAGTTACCTTCATAGCAAGTGAGATCCCGTTGTTGCTTACAATAATAAAATGTCATATTTTCTGATCAAAAAAGGAAGGGAACATTGTCAAAAGGCGTGAAGTCAAACAGTGATGGGAGAAAGGGAAAAAGTTACCTTCACAACAAGAAATCTCCCGCTGTTGCTTCCATTCAAAAAATTATAACTTTTGATCCACCAAGAAGGGAACGTCATTGAAGGAGCAAACTCGAACAGCCATGCATGAAGGGGAGAAAGTTACCTTCACAGCAAGCGAGCTCTTGTTGGTACTTCCAATAAATAAAATGATGTAACTTCCTATTCAATATGAAGGGAACATCATCAAAAGGAGCGAAGTCCAACAATGAAGGGCGAAAGGGAGAAAGTTACCTTCACAACAAGCGATATCTCGTTGCTTCTTCCATTTAGTGTAACTTTCGATCCAACAACAAGGGAATATAATCAACGGAGCAACTCGCGAAAGGGAGAAAGTTATCTTCACAGCAAAGGAGCTCCTGCTTCCAATAAAAAAATTGTAACTTCTGATCCACCAGGAAGGGAACGTCGTCGAAGGATCGAACACGCGAAGGGAGAAAGTTACCTTCACAGCAAGCGAGCTCCCGTTTTAACTTCCAATAAAAAAAAAAATTTAACTTTCGAACCAATATGAAGGGAACGTCGTCAAAGGAGCGAAGTCGAACAATGAGAAGGAATGAAGCTGAAAGAAGTATAGAGCAAAGGAAATGAGCAGCCAGGTGCGGACCGCTTGAAATAGGGCAATTATCGGCATTTTTTATGGTGGTTAATCCATTAGTAATTTTACAGGTGGATAATACGCCGATATTATTTTGTCGATTTTAAGTAAGCCGATGTAAAATACACCGGTATTTTTTCCTATAGTTACCGGTGGAGGATGCACCAGAATATTAAAAATGTGGGAGAAAATCCGGCAGAATTTTGCGCCAGTATTTTAGCGACGATAATTCTGCCAAAAATTTCTCCGTAATTTTACCGGGGAATATTATGTTGGTTTTACCGCCGATTTTTCTAGCATATATTTAACCGCCGATTTTTCTAGCATATATTTAACCGCCGAAAAAGTCGACAGTAATGGTTTATTTTCCTGTAGTGAATCCAATGGTGAAAAAACTAGAGGCATATGACTATGAAAGGCTTATGATGCCCAAAAAGTATGTCCTTATATTTGGCTTTATATTTCAAAGGATGAAAAAAGAAAACATGCATTAATGCTAATCATATTATCATAAAACACGACATATTATTCTTCAACAATGGCGACATTGCCCTTATAAAAATGCCTAAGCTGAGGATCAGACCTATGATGATTCAATGGCAAACATTAACCTCAAACCTAAGTGAGACTCACAACTTAAAAATTCAAAAATATTAAGATAGCAGAACATTATCCTTATAATCCCACTTAAAATGGACAATCCAATAAACTCGCCTAAGTTATTTTAAGGCTTCATTTGGGTAGCCTTTTTACAGCTTTATAAAACTATCGTAAAGAAAGTAACTTTTTAAAGTTGTTATAAAAAGTAACATTCTAATACAAAAAAATAAAATTAAAAACAGCGAAAAAGTAGAAACTAAATAGAAATTATGGTTGTGCTTCGAAAAGCAAAGTAGTAAGAAAGTTGTCCCAAATGAAACTTACATCTAACAACTCCAAGATCTCAATAAAAAATTAAGATATGGGTTATTTGGTAATTAAAAAGTGGGACATAACAACCTTTCCACTAGAGCAAAACCAAGATAGCCAATCTTTTATTATATGTGCATGATTCACAAAGTTTGTATAACATGACACAATAGAGAAAAAGAATTCATGTTGTCAATCACCTTAGTGGGATAAAGGCTTGATAATGTTGTTGTTGTTTTCTATCAAGCTCATCTTTATTGATAAGATAACCAATCCAAATTTAGCCATACATCTATAGAGCTCAAGGAATTATTTTGAAAAAATTAATGTAGAGAGAAGTCTTAAATTAATTTTTTTTAAAAAAAATCACTTCATTTTATTGCTTTTTAGTTGCTTACATTTTATGATAGAAGGTTCAAATGATAAGAGACAAATTATATGAATCAATATCAATTATAATATAATATAAAATCCTCAAAAAATAGATGCAATATTCTACAAATACACATACAAGCAATTATAATCTATGCATATATTTATGAAAATATAAATGATGTCCATGAAGAAGCTGGGTTCAACACAACGAAAATAAATATATAAAGATATTTTGGCTCTGCTCAATAAAAATCACACATAGTTCTATTAAAAATAATAGGAATGGCATGTAGTAACTCCACTAATGGAAAATGGGGCCTGTTATTGGCGGACAAAATCCATTGGTAACCATGTAATTCTGTCGATAAAGTACCATTTTTGGAGAATTTCTGGAGAAAAGTTGTCAAATGAAAATGCGCTCATCAGAAAGTTTATTTTGTTAAAAAAAATTTGCCAAAAATATTTTTGACGGACTTACAGGAAAAAAAACCAAAATAAAGACGTTATTTTCTTGGATGGAATTCTAATGTTTTATCAACCAAATTTCCAGCATAAAGATTCCGCCGTAAATAGCGGTGGATAATATGCCATATGGTTTCTCCATAGAGTTACCGATGGAAACATCCAGTTGATAATTCACTGGAAATACCAGTATAAATTTTTCACAGGAAATTCAATACCATTTCATCGTATAACTATTTCTAACGGATTATTCGCCTGAAATCTGCTAAAAACCTATAGCAAAAAAAAAAAAACTTCTATATCAAAAAAATGGTTTTCTAAAACACTATTTTGAAAACCCCGCTCTGATACCAATTGAAAGTATGAGATGCACCAAGAGGGGGAGGGGGTGAATTAAAACTTTTGAAATAAAGATCATAGCCTAAGCAAGAGTTTTGTTTGCGGCGCAAAGTCTTCGCCGGAAATAAGCGGCGGACATAGCACCGGAACGTGCGCCGGTAGTTTCCGACGGAACGAAGGTGTCGATACGTTCGATACAATTTGTTCTATCATCCTTTCCGGCGACGTTCCGGCGTAAAATCCGCCGGAAACCTGTAGCATTGACAAAAAAAAATTGCATTCCCAGCCAACAATCAAATTTCCACACCTGCAAACCTATACAAATATCAATTCTACAACATTTCAATAGTAACATTTCAACAGATCAACATTTTATAATAAATTCACAACAGTTTATAACATTAAAAGAAAATGTTCAATAGTAACAATCAACAAAAAACATCACATTAAAAGAAACTGTTCAAAAACACATGTTCACAAAAATAAACAAGTTCATGTAAACAAAATTAAACTACTCTGACTCCGTGGACTCCTCCTCAGGTCGAGCTACGTCTTTTCCACTCAGCTGATCCCTCATCTTGCGCATTTCATCCAACAACTGATTGTGTTGCTCCGTACTTGTTTGAATATGTGCTTGCAGCTGAGCTTGAACTGTGCTTGCAGTTGAGCTTGCCAATCAGCTTGTGATTTCTTTACTTGTTCTAGCTCAGCTTGAGGACACTTATTTGTTGAGCTTGTAATGAGTCATGAGAACTGGATGCGAAGCTGGATGTAGTAGAGGAGGTCATCCCCTCGTATGCATGAGCTTGCGCACATCTAAGCCATATACTCTACCATGCTGCATTCCTTCAACGACCTGCGACCAGATGCAATACTCAGAATACTCCACAGAGCCGCCAGAAGAGCCCTCACCTGATGCGGCATGAGTCTCTCGAAGCCTTGTATAATCCTCCTGTGAAAGTAGAATATAAATATATATAGTTGAACTAAAACTTAGAAAATATTAAACATATATAAAAATATACTTACATAGGCTTTTCTTGATCTCTCTTTAATCCATTGTTGATCCTCCTATCGCTTATGAGTGCGACTATGCAATTCAACAGAAGTTGGTTCTCTACCAAGCATCACTTTGTGTTTGAATTAAGAGAATTTTATTAATACAGATTAAAGAACATTTTTAAAAAATATTTAAAATTCATTACCAAACGACGCCTGTGCTCAGTATGTGGAACAGAGCCGCCTGTATGAGTGAACTACCCAACCCACCAACATCAGAAGCTCTGTTCTATCGATTTTGATCCCTCCTCCTACTGTACTCTTTGCTTCCCAAGCTGCATTCAACTCAGACCATATAACCTCTCCAATCCACAATGGTCGCTTCCTAGACTTTATAATATCTGTGAACATGTCGCGCATCCGAGTAGACCCACGCTTCTCAAAATTCTTTCTAATCCTGTGTCATTGTATTGGGGCAGCCAACAAAACTCTTTATGCAATTAAATACATAAGATATATAATATATAAGATTATTAGCTTAAGTAAGAAATAACAAATCATTTAACATAAAAACTAAAACCCAAAAATACCTCAAACTCTCTAAACCACATCTCCCGGACTTCTTTGGGGACTTTCTTCCAAGAAACATAAGGAGCGTCAAACCTACTCCGTATGATGTCCCGTATTTTATGTGTCGGTTATTTTGATGGGTAGAACCTACAAAAATAAAGTTATATTAAACAAATATAAAATATAAAATAAAAATATTTGTTAGTTTAAATAAAAAAGACTGTACGTACGTGTCACCCTCAGGTGCTATCAACATTCTACCATCTATCTCTAACTCTGCTGCAGTTGCTGTCGGAGGTCCAGCTACTGTCGAAGGTCCAACTGTAGCAGGCTGATGGGTTGGTGGGGGATAGTATGGTGGAGCATATGGTGGAAATTGATAAGCAGGAGGGGCACCAACATACGGTGGGGGTATGTAGTATGGGTAGAAAGGAGTACTTTGCCCGAGATATGATGAAGGAAATCGGGGTCTAGTGAGTAAAACTGCGGGCTACCGCTTCCATGAGTGGGTAAAGGCTGTGTAGCAGGCTGAGGCTGTGTAGCAGGCTGAGCTGAGGTGGTCCCCTCAATACGTAGTGGCCTAGGTGGTCCAGCTGTACTCTTCTTAGTGCGTCTGTTAAAAATATTTTTTATCAATCCTCTACTAGGCTCCTCACCTGAAGTCATCTGCACATAAATAAAAAAATATATTAGAAATATGAGTTATAACAAAAATAAAAAAAAAAATAACGCAGTGCAGTAGCTAAAAAAAATGAATGAAGTAAAATAAAATGCAGTGCAAAGCTAAAAAAAAAATTTAAGTTACCTTATGTTGTTAACTCATCATTTGTTGATTCACTTGCATAAGATGATACACTCCCATTACTATCAGATTCATCATTACTTTCCTCTATGGTTAGATCTACCTCCTCTAACTGCAACTCGCTCTCATTAATTCTGATTTGGTCATCTACATTGATTGGGAGATTTTTTAAATTAGACATAAACTTTTCTTGATGTGTTGATGGTATTGAGGTGGTTTTCTCAATTGCTAATCCCTTGGTTTTATCTTCATAACTACCAGCCAATTCTTGTTTGCCTCGTATTCCGCTTGGATAGTTAGCATAATAGACTTGAGTTGCCTGACTAGCAATGATGAAAGGATCAAACTTTGCATATCTCCTAGCCTGCTTTACTTTTGTTATACCGTAAAATTAGATGAACTTTTGTGCCTCTATTTGGTACTGGATCAAACCATTCACAATTGAAGAGATACACGGTATTCCTCTGACCGGATATTCAACCTCTAATATTTCTTGTAATACCCCGTAGTATTCAGAATCATTCCCTGTATGGGTGTTCCCTCTTACACATACGCTTAAATTTTCAGTCTTCCTACCTTGACACCAATTTTTTGTTTGGAATTTATAACCATTGACCTCAAATATTTGATAACATTTTACTAATCTATTTGGTCCCCAAGCTAACTCAGATAACCTTGAATACTGCGAACTGTCTTCAGTGTGTACCTTTAAATGTACAAGATGTTATTGTTATTAATATTAATTACAGAAATAATTAACTCATTAAGTAAGAATAATTATTCAAAATATATCGTATTTTTAAACCAAGCAGTGAATTCTTTTTTCACTATCTTCTGGACTTCTCCTTCTTCTTGATGTACTAAGACCATCAATGAACCTCCTACAAATTCAAATCTTGAGCTTAGAACAAAGTCTAAAAGAAATCCGAAAATATAAACAACTTAACTCATACTTACTCGAGATACGGCTCAACTTCATTACAGTTAAGTAAGATGTACAATGTGATAACTGTACCATCTCCTTATCGGTCAAATAGCGAACGGTGCTAGCGCCTAAAGGTTCCCCAATTCCACTGAATACAGATATATTAGAGGATTTACCAATATTTTGAGATGCTGAACTTTCACCTGACTGAGATATTATTTCAAAATAATACGAGCAAAACTGAGTTGTCTCATATGTTAAATATGCTTCACAGATAGAGCCTTCAGGTCGTGATTTGTTCTTAGCGGTCTTCTTAAGTTTATTTAAATATCTCTCAAAAGAATACATCCACCTATACTGAATAGGTCCACCAACCATAGCCTCATATAGTAAATGAACAAGTAGATGCTCCATAGAGTCAAAAAAACCCGGAGGAAATATTTTCTCAAGTTGACACAAAATGAATGGAATTTGCTTCTCCATAAGAATCAAATTCTCCACATTTAATTTAGAAGAGCATAAATCTTTGAAGAAGACACTTAGCTCGATCAGGGGCTTTAAAATCTGATATGACAGATAACTAAAAATAGTGGATAAGTAGACATTGCAATGAAGATGTGACAATCATGACTTTTCAATCCGAATAATCTCCCTGATCTTATGTCAACACACCTGCTTAGATTGGAAGAATATCCATCAGGTACTCGTAGAGTCTTCACCCATTCACAAATTGCTCATTTTTGCTCTAAAGTTAATGTGAATGGAGCTTTTGGTTTGAGAAATTTTCCAGCTCCACCATCTTAATTCCAAAGCTTTCATTCTACAAATCTCCTTTAAGTCCATCCTTGCTTTTATATTATCTTTCGATTTCTCTTTGATGTCCATAACTGTATAGAAAATACTATAAAAAATATTTTTCTCTATATGCATAACATCCAAGTTATGTCTAATCAAGTTTGTTCTCCAATATGACAACGACCAAAAAATACTTTTCTTGGTCCAATTATGGTTGACACCATATTCTGGCAATCTGAACTCAGCTAATGTTGGAGATTCCATTATGGTGGGCAAGAACTCTACTCTTTCAAAAATTTCTTCACTACTGAACCTTGGAGGAGGCTGAAACATCACCATTTTATTTTTAGTAAACGCTTCTTTATTTCGTCTGAAAGGATGACTTTGAGGCAAAAACATTCGATGACAATCGAACCAAGTGTTCTTCTTACCATACTTTAAAGTGAATGATTTTGTATTTTCTATATAATACGGACAAGCTAACTTACCTAAAGTGTTCCAACCTGAGAGCATACCATATACAGGAAAGTCACTAATTGTCCAAAGTAATGCTGCTCTTAGTGTAAAATTCTGTTTGGTGGAGATATCATATGTACTTACTCCCTCTTCTCATAATAAACTTAAATCATCAATCAAAGGTTGTAAGAATACGTCAATCTTTAATTTTGGAATTATGTGGCCCTGGAATTATAAGTGACAGAAACATATAAGGAGTAGTCATACATAACTCTGGAGGAAGATTGTAAGGAGTGAGTATCACAGGCCAACTTGAGTACGGTGTAGCCGACTGACTGAATGGAGTAAAACCATCTGCGCATAAACCTAATCTGACATTTCTTGGTTCTGCCGCGAATGTGGGATGTGTACGATCAAAGTGCTTCCAAGCATCTGCTTATGATGGATGTGTGATAACACCTTGTGGAATGTGATCATTATGCCATCTCATATGTGCAGCAGATCTCATGGTGCATATAGCCGTTGTAGTATCAGAATTATTGGAAAGTAGAACATCCTACTAACAGACACATCCTTCTGCTTCCTTCTATTTCTAGATTTTGGTTTAAATCTTGGTGCATTGCAATGACGGCATACAATTTCTGCGATATCTTCTTTAAAGTATAACATGCATCCATTCACACAACAATCTATCTTTGTGTATGTCAAACCAAGTTTGGAAACTAACTTCTTTATCCGATATAGATATGTAGGAATTAAATTATCTATCGGATTGGTTTCCTTAAGCAGCCCAATGAATTGATTAAAACATTCACGAGCAACATTATATTCAGCCTTGATGCTTAACATCTTCACAGTAACAGATAATTCTGAGTGAGTCGTGTACCCTTTCCAATTGGTTGCTGGGCAGCATGCAATAAATCATAAAAATTTTGTGCCTCCGTATTCGGTAACTCTTATGTATTTTATTCAGTTTGTATTCCAGTTGCATCATGAACTAATTCCTCAAGATTTGGTCGGATGTTTTCAGCCTCAGTGACATTACTACTTGTAGAAGGACCGCATTAATAATCAAATTGTGGCTCATACTCTCCATGAGAAGTTCAATACCAATACCGTGGCATGAATCCTCTGCGATACAGATCAACAGTTACATCATCTGGTTTTAGGTGCACTAGATTTTTGTGTTTAGAACATGGACATCGAAACTTTCCTTCTGATATAAAGCTGGGACAGCTGTTTCGCTTGCTGAATGAAAAAGTTCACCCCATTGATGAATTCATCTGTTAATGTCTTCCGACCTTGAGATAATCGGTTATACATCCAACTTCTTTGATTTCTAATATCCATAACCTATATATAAGAGAAAAAAAGTAATGGATATATATATATATATATATATATATATATATATATATATATATATAGATATAAAAAGTCATTTATAGATGTTCATGTGACCAAACCATCTAAGGCGACTTTCTCTATTCTTATCTTCCACTGGAGCTACTCCAACCTTTGCACGTATATGCTCATTTCGCATCCTATCTCTAAGGGTCAAGCTACTCATCCACCATAAGCATCCTCATATCTGCCACATTTAACTTAGTATTATGCTTCTTTTTTAGTGGCCAACATTCAGCTTCAACCATCCAACTTGAATTCTTTTGATAATATCCACATCTATTTCACCATCACTCTGAATAATAGATCCAAGATATTTAAAATGTGTTACTCTTATTAATGACTTGATCGCTCAAAGTCACAATCCCCTCACTAGGTCTATTACTTCTAAAATTGCACTTCATATAATCCGTTTTAGATCTACTCAATCGAAAAACTTTACTCTCTAATGTTGATCTCCATAATCCAAGTTTACCTTCAACTCCCTCTATAGTTTTATCAACAAGAAGAATATCATCAACAAAAAGCATGCACCAATGTACATCCTCTAGCAAATGTCTAGTGAGAACATCCATGACTAAAGCAAAAAGAATGGACTTAAGGCTGATCCTATATGTAATCCAACCGAAATAGGAAAAAAAAAAGGAAACAAAATACCTTCCGTTGGCGAAGAACGTCCCTCGACGGCGCGCGAGCAGGAAAGAGAGGAAAGGATGCTCGGCGATGTCCGGTGATCGTCGACGGTGAATTTCGGTGACCGTCGGCGACGTCAATCCATGACGAGCGACGGACGGCTACGGGCGAAACACGCGAGGTGAGAGAACGGAAGGAAACGAATGAGCGGCCAGAGGGGCTCGGTGTCGAAAAATAAGGCTTTCACCGGCGGACGTTCCGGCGGAGTAAACGCCGGTAACATTACCGACGTAATTTGCGCCGACAATAAGTCGTTGAGTTTAAATACGCCGGCGCAATATCTGTTGGTCATTTGCGCTGGTATGTTTCCGCCGTAACGTGCGACGAAAATGGTTCAGAGCTCGTTTTACCGACGCATAGACCGGCGCATGGGACGCCGGAATGTTTCCGGCGTATTGTGCGCCGGAAAATGCGTCGTAAGGTTTCCGTCGCAATGTTTAGGAATATTCCGCCGTTACTTGCTTTGATGGCTCTCCCTTAGAGAGCTCCCACAAGACTTACCCGAGCCATAGGAGGAGCAAGCATGCAGCAGGCATGGAGCAACTGTATGATCCCTTCATAAACTCACCTTCTCATTCCTCTCAAAAGCCCTAAATATCTTCAAAAAGATCCCTCTCAAGGGTTCCCTTCCTTTGACATGTTCCTCTCTCTCCCTTCCAAAAGATAAAAGCATTGAATATAAATCAGGCTTCAAGAAATCCTAAAAATTCAATTTAGCTATTTATGTTCGTACTGTATGATTACTATTGTAAAGTACAATCAGTTCAAAACAACTTTTGTCCTGGTATGAAGGAGTACGAATATGCAATAACTGTTCAATACATCGTACTATACGATACAAATATCGTCCAGTACAATATACTAAATTTCTTTTGTTCTTACATGAGGAATGCTGGGATGACCAAAATTCATCTTTTTTCATCATTTGGTATGATTCAACTAGTACAGTACGATCAGTTAAAATAGTTAAGTCATCCGATACGATGTATACATCCTATAGTACGAGTAGTTCAAAATTCAAGGTTTCGTCTAGTATGATCTTTACGATGACCAAAAATAGCCTCGGTTCATCGTACGATATTAAATGGGTTGTATAGTACAATCACCAATCATTAATTAAGCCTTGATTTAATCACGAGGGTTAATTTTAGGAATTATTCATATATTTATACAATATGATTGGATCATATAGTACGATTAGTTCAAAATTCAAATATTAAAAACTTGCTTAAATTAATTTGGTGGCTAGGGTTTCGGGTTGGAGACGAATCATACAACACGATCATTATTATACAGTACGATTAGTTCATAAAAGATAGTTGTTGAGCCATAGTGTATTATATAATACGATTTAAAATCGCACAATATGATCTATATAAAAATTATTTTTGTCCCTTTAAAAAAATCTCTCACCTATGTGTGTGCATGGTTACTCAGTTTGCATACACTTTTTATGGCCAGACTCAAAAACAAAGAAATAAAAAATACAAAGTTACAGACTTCTTCACATCCTATTCTACCCAATCTCGAGTCTTCTTTTGTCTTGAGCAGTATGTGATCTCTTTGAAATGTTAGTACTCACAGACAATAATAACATTCAAAATATTTAAAGAAGAATAAGATAATTCAGTCAACATTGTTTGTCAACATCAAAATCTTAAACTAGGGGTCATAGATTGTAACAACAGGAGCCCGAGCCTAAGGAGAGTGAAGAGACTAAATACGATTAGGTGTATTATATGTAATATAATATGTGATAAAATCAATGTAAAAATTGATTAAAAAAAAGTTCAAAGAATTAATGTTTGTTAGTAAAATTTTCTTTAATGAATGGTTTTTTAATTATTGTTAGCTTAGAATGTTAGTTTGAGTTCCATGAGTTTGACGTAATGTGTTGGAGTGATATGTTGTGAATTACAGTTGGTTTTCATGCAAATAGAATGTCAAAGTTTTTTTAAGTGTTTACTATAGTTTCCAAAAGATTTCCCATAAAACATTTTTGATATGAAGTAGACGATGATCTTTCCAATAGAAAAGCTCATAATTTTGAATGAAAATTTCTGGCTGAAATTTTTACCGATTTTTCCAATGATATTGTTTATGGAGTTTTTCTCCAGAAAATTCATATATCTAGAATATTTAAATGGAATTTTGTTCATCGATTTCAAGTTCAATTTCTTATCAGAAATCCATCGAAAAGTTTTCAATGAAAATTTTTTGATGATAAACATTTTTGTCTTACCGCTGGAAAAACTCTATTATAAATTTGTAGTAAATCAACATTTTCGATGGAAAATGGTAGATTTTTTACAGGAAGATTCCCCAAAAAAAGATCATTATTTTGTAGTGAGGTCAAGGTTTACGAGCACATCCAATAAGAAAACATATAGTGGGCTCAACTATAGCATTAACATGATGAGTATTGAGTTGTGTTTCCAAATTAATTGAAGCAAATACACCAATATTTTAAACCTCCACCACCACTGGATTAAGGATAGTCCAAATACTCAGTAATTTAATTTTTATGTGTGATTTGGTTCATGTATTTTTTTATTGTTCACTTACCCTTTTTTAGATGCCAAAAGGAGTAAGTGTTTAGTTGTGTTGTTTATGTTTATTTAAGTTGTGTACTTGTATTTGTGTTGAGTATGTGTATTTAGTATTTGTTATTTGTACTTGTTTTGTTTTATTAAAAGAAAATTAACTAAATTTTTTTGTCTCCCTGGATTTTTTTTTAATTATTCTCTCTATGTTTTTACTTGGTTTAGTATTAGTAGAGGTATTAATAGGCACATAACCTAAGTGCTAATCAGAAGTTTATGAAAGTGCACTTAACCTAAGCTAAACAAGAGATGTTTGTGAAGGATCTATAGCCATCGAGGAGAAAAAAGAATGATGAAAAATCAAAATATCTGTTTTTATATGTATCAAGTCTTCTTACATGTATTGGGTATATGATTTGTATGAAACAATCAA
The DNA here is from genome assembly GCA_016618105.1 of Dendrobium huoshanense. Taxonomy (NCBI): domain Eukaryota; kingdom Viridiplantae; phylum Streptophyta; class Magnoliopsida; order Asparagales; family Orchidaceae; genus Dendrobium; species Dendrobium huoshanense. The sequence goes on from CM028355.1 coordinate 31,635,215, forward strand.
GCGCACACACATGAACTAAATTTTGGATAAATGAATTCCTTAAAAATTTCATAAAATGATTAATTAAGACAACTTGATCTATTGTAAATCATGTTATATAATTTAAATCATACTGTATGATCTGTGAGATATTTTTTATAATTCTTAAAAGATCAAGTCATATTGAATTAGCAGTACTTATATTATGTTAGGACAATCTTACAATAAGATCAATATAATCAAAATTAAATAAAAATAAAATGTTTTTTACTTAAATTGGCAGATTTAAATTTGAATTAATCATACTGTGTGATACAAATCGTATTATATGATTATTAGAATAATTGGCTAATTAAAATTTGTGAATCAAGGAGCACATTAAAATTCAAATTCACAATAATACCAATCGTATAGGTTGATCAAACATAGAGTTTTTTTCTAGAATTTACTAAATGTACTAATCGATTGTCAGATAGCAATAGTACAATTTGAATAAATTTAGATAAACTTTTGTTAGAATCAACCAATTATACTAATCATTTTGTAGGATCAGTAGATCGAACACACCAAAATTTTTAATAAGCAATCCTTTTAGTGTTTCAAATCAAGACATCCTATAAATATCTTTTTTCTAAAAATCATAAAATTAATTATCTAAAATTCTTAGGAAAGGCTACTAAAAATATTGAGAATCTTGAGGAGAAAATTTTTCTTCTGCAATTCCTCTATTGTTTGAGTATGCACCATTATTATTATTTTTGTTCAAATTGTTTTATTAGCTCATTCTACAAAGCACCCCCCCTCCTCTTAGATGTATCACACTCTACAAATGTTGAAGGTAAATAGAATGGCATTAAGCAATGATTGCCAAGGCTAGAGCTACTAGGAGGGTGGTGGTAAGAGCTAGTGTTAATAGGAGAAAACCCCTAAAATTATATCAAGGAGTAAATGGATTGATTTCTGAGCATATAGGATTTTCATGAAGTTTATAAGAGGACTTTTAGTCTATTAGGTTTTTCAATGTTTACATAAGGGCTAAGAAAAGGCACAAGATAAGAGTGTATGGCCTAAACTCAACCAATAAAGAGTTATACTAAGCTTTGAGGCAACTAGTTTATGGCTTTGTTTTTAGTCAAGCTTAGAAGTATTCTTCTTTCCCTCTACGGGGAGATTGGTATGCCCATTATACTATGTTGATAAGGAGGCCTAAAAAAGATCAAAATCCTAATTCGGGCAATGGGCCAATAATGAGGCTCTATTGTCTGAGTACCAAAAGATAGAGAATGAGCTAAGAAGCCTCTAGAAGATTGAAAAAAAAAAAAGCCAACATATGCTCACTTTGATTTTCATATTTGTAATGTCATGTCAATATCCATATATTTAACATTATCTTAATGTTGGCATGTTTTTAAGATTCTGGAAGTTGTAACTTTCTCAAGATTTATTATATTATTTGAATTAATATAAGGTTCCAAATGTAAATGCACATCCCTCTCTTATGATATTTAGGAGCCTTAAAGTTCAATTAATGGTTGATGAATGAAAATATGGATTATTCTTATAAAACCAGCCATGCCTTCCACTCCATCTCTACAAAATGTATACTAATTACTTCCAATCCTAATTATATGGCCAAACAGACTTTATGCTAACAACTAGAAGTCTTCTCAAATTCAACTTCTTTATATAAGTACCTTCATCGTTTTATCCAATCAATTCTTCATACTTATATTTTTTGGTCTACTTGTGCTCTTCATCATCTCTTCTTTCATAGCCAATATGATAACTTTTAATTAGGGTTGGCTAAAGCTTGTCTCATCTTTCCATCAAGCCCAACTCATGAACCAAGAGGGCTAAATAAGCTAAAACAACTAACAAAATTTTCACGCATAAATATGATTTTCAATAATATATGAACTTTTTTCTTAAGATCTATGTCATTGAAGGAGCAAAAGAGAGTTATTCATTTTTATAATATTATATATAATATTAATACAACAACACTAAAAATGGCACTTGTTATCCAAAGAAGTCTTGAACCATTCACCTGAACACAAAAAAGCTTAAATAGCATGATGCATTAAGAAATTTTACAAATTACAGCTTTAAGTAGCTCTATTCTTCTGAAGTTGTTTGCTTAAATAGTTGGATGAATTTTTACATAACTATACAATATTCCATCAACAATCAATGTCAACTTCATAATAACTTTTCCTAGCAAACACTACGATATGAAGTTTCAAGAGACTTCACAAGAATTAGTGAAATAGAGGAAAAAAGGAAAAGCTGAATAGTTGGTCACAAAAGAGAAAACCTTGAAGCTAAACAATAGCTTCTTCTTCACCAAATGAAAGAAAGGCCAGGGATTTCCTTAAGTGTTCGCCATACAAAATTTCTCCTGCATTTGAAAATTTTAAGCAAATAAATTCTCGTTGAACAAATCATGGAAATTTGAAATCAAGAAGTTAAAAAATGAGGATACATCAAAACCTAACTGAATTACCAGTTGCCACACTCTGCAATGACTTTAACTTATGGTGAAATGTAGGAAGCAATGCAAGGAATTACAGTTCTGCTTTTGATAAAACCTTTAAAGTGTATATAAGAGAAACCAACATAAAAAGAGTTAAATCTTTTGATAAGCATATATAAAATAAAAACAAGGTTAAAAGGGATGATTATAGAAGGGAAGAAATCTACATTGCCTTCAATAATCCAAAAAACAAGGATTTTTGGTTTCTGGAGGCATCAAAGAGAGCCTGTAATCCACCTCGGGTGGTGGAAAATACCATATTGCAATTGGTTGCTTTCCAAGGTGCGACTACAATTTCATATTGAAAATTAGTGAATTATAGGCAGGATGACAACAATGAGCTTAATTATACACAAAATATTATGTTATGAAAGCTTAACATTTACTACAATACTCAATAAGAACAATAATCAGTTAGTTTTTCAATCATCTTGTAAGAGCTGGTTGAATAGGTCCAGTTCAATTGGTTCAACCGAACTGTTTCTCTTCAAATAGGAGTCGGGAAAAGGGTTCTAATCAAACAGGAGATGCGACTATTCACGCAAGAAAAATGGGCTTAGATTTATTTGATGAAGCTGAAGATAGGAGGACGAGGGAGTTCAAGTACAATGGAGTTATAACGGCTTCAAGCAGAGAAGGCAATCATATGAACCTGGAAGAAGAACAAAAGTTCGTGCATTCACTGGAATTAGAGATGGAGAGAAAATGTCTGTCTCAGTGGATACAATTAAAGAGATGGAAGGAGAGGGAGTGGCCATTCTTGCGACCTCTTCAGTCTTGTTGGACAGAGACAAAGGAGAAGAAGAGGAGGTCATTGCCATCTATTTGTTAGAACCAGAGACAGAGCGGAATATAAGGGTGTTGGGGTGCGAGCGTTTGAAATAATTAAGAGAAAAGAAGAAGTCATGTTCAACAGTGATAAAGAAGGTGAGTCGTGCATCCTTTTGAGCAATTGTGATCATAAGAGAGGTATTCGTGCGACTTGTTACTAGAATCGAAGGCATTGGTCAATGAATTTGGAATCGAGAAAAGAGAAAAAAAGATCTAGTTCTTCAGAATTGGAAGCAAGGAAGAAGAGATGCATATTAAAGATTCATTTGGGACAGCTTTTCTATTGATTTTTAAAGAAGTTTTTTAGTACATAAAATTCTAATTTAAGAAATTATCATACTAGAAAGCTGTTTTAAAAAACAATAAAGCAGCCCAATCGAAGCTCAAGTGAAATCTATGTTTTGCGTAGCAACAAAAGAGAGGTTTATAATTTCAATTCCATTGAAGTAATCTGAATCATTGCATTCAACAGGAAAGAAGAAGATGGATTCATATGTGCAATCTAGATTAAATGAAAATGAAGAATACATGAAACTAATCAAGGAAATTCATTCATATGTCACTTTATCTCTTTAAGATAGAATAGAATGCAAAAAATAATTAGAAATGTCATTTAATAATTGGATGCGTTGAACATTGTCATTGACGGCATTAAATGCCTTCGATGATGCCTTCAACGACGTTCAATGCTTTCGACATTGCCTTCGGCAATGTTCAAGACGTCTGACATTGTCTTCAATGTTGTTTGACATCTTTGATGTTTATTTGGATAGAGAAAAACCGAGCAAGTCATGTACTAAAAGGAAAATGAATATGTATGAATATCATTTATGTAATCTTGCACATTTCAAAGATAGATTTAGTATAAATATCATTTATATGAAAAACTCAAAAATCCTAATAAATCTTATTATCCTCTCTTAGGCTACAATATGAGAAGTTGGATAAAAGTGCAGATGTACAGGTAAGAAAATTTTAAAGATATGAAAGCAAAGTTCAAGAGCTAGAATCGTCGATCTCCAGAAATAAAGGTTTTTTAAGTTTCCACATTGTTTGATAATTTCCTAACGTTTGTTCTCTTCCTTTTTTTTTTAAGACAAACAAATTTTTTCTTAGGATTAAGGTTTTTTTTTTGGAACATTTAGGCCATTTAAGGCAAACTCACACACACAACGCATACACATGAACTCGAACCTTGGACCTCTTAATTGGAAATCTAAGCTCTCAACCAATAGGCCAAGGAGAGTTGTGTTAGGATTAAGGTTTGGTTTATGAAAGTCTTCTTAGTACTTTTTAAAAAAAATGTTTAGTATAAAAATTTTTTGAACTGAAAATTTTTATACTGTAAGGCTACTTCTGAAAATAAAAGGAAAGATGATTTCGTTTGGAACAGATTTTTTATTGTTTTCTAAAATATTTTTTTAAGTACAATAATTAATAGCTCAAAAAAAAAAAAATATCAACTAAGAAATTGCTTTAGTATATAGTAAAAAAGTTTTCTCAAATGAAGTCTAAATTAGTGTTACTTTTGATTGACAAAATAATTTCAATTACATTGTAAAGGTTTCAATGGATAGTTTTGTAAACCAAGAAGAGACATAATGTAAACAGAAAAAAGGATGCTGCTAGAAGAGAAAACGAACAGGGCTCATGAGCACCAAGTGTTTGATCTAATTCCTAATTGATATATATATATTAAAGAACTAGACTTGTAGTTGTAGCCCCTTGCAAACTTGGATTCAATTTGGGATTTTTTTTAAATTAAACATATTAATAAATTATGAACTAATATTCTTCTATTTTAATTTTTTAATTATCACTCAAAATCAAATTTATAATAAAATCTTAATTTATATTTTTTGCTTAAAATAAATACCAATAATTTATTTGTAATATGCAAAAAATATGCTAAAATAATAATAATAATAATAATTTAAAATTTGATAAAATTAGAGTGTTTATGTGTGCAGAATGTAAAGCAAAAAAATATTTACAATGGAGCACAAATTGATTAGTGTTTTATAATGGAGATACAAATTGTCTATTTTTAAAATATTTTTAGAATTTTTTTATTCATGCTTAGACCAATTTTGACAATTTAAATATTTTCTTACTTAAAGTATTTTTATAAAAACTTAAACTATAAAACTTATAATTGGAAGAATTAATACTTACATGTTCGTTTAGTCGGCATGACCATAGTCGGCGGGTGACGAAGGTCGAAAAAATTATAGTTGTGACAGTGGTCAGAAGAACCATAACAAGGTGACGAAGGTCGGAAGGACTATAGTTGGTGGGCGACAATGATCAGAAAGATCGTTGCCTAGAGATGACGGTCAGAAAGATCATAGTCAGCATGGGACAATGGTAATAAAAACTATTGTCTGGCGGCGAAGGTCAGAAGGACCGTAGATAGTTAGTGGTTGGGTATACACCCTGGTTGGGTGTACACCCAACGTTAGTTGGTAGACGGGAGGAAGTTATGAGTCATTAGGTGTCTGGGCGAAAGTCTGGCGTTAGTCAAGTGGTCATGCAGAAGTCCAGCAGTAATTGGAAGTCAGGCAGAAATCCGACCTCAGTCGGTGGCCAGGCGGAATTTCAGCGTCAGTCAATAACCGGGTGGAAGTCCGGCGTCAGTTGGGAGACGGTCAATGGTTCGACGGTGGTCGAGGAGGCTAGTGGCAAGAGAACTTTAGTATCTATCTCTTCCTTGCTTGAATCCCCTATTCCATGAGGAATGAGGGTTTATTTATAGTTTTTTGAGTGTGACATAACCAATAAATAGGAGGGAGATTAAGAGTAAGTTGGGAGTGATTTGAATGAACAACTGATATCGACCCCCTTAATTGTAGATCGTTTATTGTGTATTTGAATATCTTAATGGTATCATAATTCAACGATCTTGGGCTCGTTGGATTCAACTTGTCGAACAGCTAGATTTGAGTATAAGCATGTCACATTTGAAAATTGATTGGTCATCCAAATTATGGTTTGAACCTTTGAAAGATGCATTAAGTCTTCAATTTGGACCCATTTGGGCTAGGATTGAATCGAATTTAGTGTTGTTGTGTTTGTCTTTCGAGACATTCAGTTTGACTATAAGTTTGTTGAAATTAGAATTCATATGGTTCTAAATTTAATTTTGGAAGTTTCCAATTTGATTTTGCCTCGAGATTTGTGTATGAACATGATAATTTTTTGAAGATATATCAACTTTATTAGAAGTTAAATATAGATTTATTAATCAAGCATCAATAAAAACTATATAAAACATCATTTGTAGCTTGTGAGTTGTGAATCATGGACAAGAATCTCCGCATCACCTTTAAATCATGAAATGAAACACACCTAATTAAGGTGGTAAAAACTGATAAAAACCTAAATTTAACATAACATCTATTATTCGATAGAGGCCACTGGCGGCACGACGATCCATTACCACCTTTGTGATGCTGCTTCTCTATAACCAAATCTCTTTTTATTTTATTATGTTTATAAATGATTGAAAATTAAAAATTCTTTATTTATTTTAATTATAATTTTTAATTAATTTTATTTGTTTTGGGTGATGTTGAGAACAAATCTTTATTATTCATTTATTACAACAACAACAATATTAAGCCTTTATCCCACAACTCAGGTTCGACTATATGAATCTTTTTTCTCTATTGTGTTCTTTTAAGAGTCAAATTCTCATTTAGATCTAATAAAGAAAGATCATTTCTAATATTCTCTAACCAAAACTTTTTTGGTCTACCTCTACCTTTCTTAACATATATTAAATTTAATGCATCTGCTCTCCTAACCGGGTCTTTGCAAGGCTGTTTTATGTGACCAACTCATCTAAGGCGACTCTCTCTAATCTTATCTACCACTGGAGCTACTCCAACCTTTTCACGTATATGCACATTTCGTATCATGTCTCTAATTAGAATAAAACCACTCATCCACCTGAGAATCATCATCTCTGCAACACTTAATATTATGCTTCTCTTTTAATGACCAACTTTATATGCCATAAAGTATTATAGGTCTAACCACCATCTTATAGAATTTTTCCTTTAGTTTGAGTGGTACTTTTCTATCACACAACAAGCATGATGCATTCCTCCACTTCATCCATCCAACTTGAATTCTACTAATAATATCCCCATCTATTTCTCCATCACTATGAATAACATACCCAATATATCTAAAACATGCACTCTTATTAACGACTTGATCGCTCAAAGTCACAACCCCCCACTACTAGATCGATTACTACTAAAATTACACTCCATGTATTTGGTTTAAGATATACTCAAACAAAAACCTTTAGACTCAAAGGTTGACCTACATAATTCAAGTTTACCTTCAAGTCCCTTTTTAGAATTATCAACAAGAAGAATATCAATAGAAAAAACCTACCAATGAATATCCTCTTGTAAATCTCAAGTAAAACCATCCATGACTAAAGCAAAATGACATGGGCTTAAGGTTGATTCTTGATGTAATCCAGCTAAAATTTTAAAATACTAAGCCAAACCACCTTGTGTTTAAACACAAGTAATAGCTCTAGAATGCATATACCTAACAACTTGAATATAAGCATTATTAGTTCCTTTCTTTTTTAGAACTCTCCATATCTCTTCTCTTGAAATTTACCATATGCTTTCTCTAAACCAATAAATATCATATGAAGATCTTCTTTTTCTCTCTATACTTTTCCATCAAACCTCTCAATAAATGTATGCTTCCATTATAGACCTACCCGGCATGAATCCAAATTGATTTTGAGAAACATTAGTATCATGTTGTAACCTATGCTACATGCTCAATAAATATCATAAAAAGATTATCCCTCATACGAGTAGGCCTATGAGCCTAATCCATAAACTTGTCCCTTCTGCATTCTGATTACACCTTGCCATCATATGCGGTAGTTAGAAGTATCTTCCAAACCTCTTGAGGATCCCTCACTAGTTATAGCCTGGCTCTCTCAAAGTCATGTATACTCATCCTATAAAATATAACATAAGATTAATCATCATATAATCCTCACTTGTAATATTTATCTAAGTATTGTAACCTTATATATTTACATAGGCCCTCCTCACTCACTTGTTCACGTACTGTTATACCTCCTGTCACTAGTAGGTGTGATTGTATAACTCAACAACATTAGATTTTTTAACTCAATAACTTGTTCTACAATCTACTTATATTAGCATGTATAAATAAATAAACAATTAAATATATTAAAATTCTTATCAATTGTCATTTGTGTTTAGTGTATGGAACTAAACCCTTAACATAGAGGGAGCTACCCAAGTCCCTAACGTCAAAAGCTTGATTTTATTTATTCTTCTCCCTCTTGCCCAAAGTAATGTTGAGGTCGACCCATACATTCTCTCCAATCTAGAGGGGTCACTCGACAGTCCTCCTAATATGTGCGAACATGTCTCGCATACAAGTTATTATGCTTTTCTAAAAAATTATTTTCATGTGTTTACCATGCTTTGCTAATCAATAGAAATCTCATTATATATAACAATTAGAACAAAGATTATTTTTTGTTAATTTAATAAAGGCAGATAGATGTTATCATACTGTAACTACTAACCTCAAACTCCCTAAACCACATATCTGATGAGAGTAGTGGAGTAACCTAAATAACTATGAAATAATTTATAGCTATATCAATCCCTAAATAATTCTTATGTTTTCTTTAATATAAAAATTATAAAAACTTCACTTAATATATACAAGTATATGTACCAGATTAAGTAATATAATGAAATAGTAGAGCATTGATCTCATGAGAAAGAATGTTTACTTATAAATACTAGTATTGTTTACTTCAACAACAATAATTATTCTACACAATAAAAATAAGTTTTGGTAGAGATTTATTCACTTAATTTAAAATAAAAAAATAATTAAATAAAACATTAATTATTTAGATAAATTATTTTAGATTAATAGAATGTAAATATGATATGTTTCATAATTATTCTCTTTTATATTGATGCTATTCAGAGCATATGCATCCTCGGCTACTCAGTAAGGCAAGAAGAAACAATTGACTGATCAAATCTTTTAACCTTAATATCATTCTAAATTCTCATAATCTGTCATGCTATGAAAATCTTAGAAGAGTATGCAAAATATGTACTGTTAAAACCCCCAAATAATAATTCATCTCTATAAATGTGATACATGACAAGCACTATGCATATGCTTGTATCGTACCAATCAAACATACATGGTTGTGTCTGCTTTCTTATTTCTAAGCTCTATATTACACGTAATATTAACTACATATATGACACTATATGAATTAAATAAAGACCTAATATATTGAAAACATCATAAAATTATTAATTAAGAAAATTTATTAGTACACCACATTTTATTTACACCATTAATTCAAAATTAGATAATTTAGCCAAACATGAAAAAAAAATATCACCATATGAGTTCAATTATCTCCTTTACACTCCTTGAACTTACATAATTGCCTTCACAAACACAAGCCAAACACTCTAAAAGAATATATATAGTACTTCTCTAAATTCTCTCAGTTGTCACTCATTAGAAAAAATTATCCTATCTTTTGGACGGACTTCTTTGATGGATAAAACTTGTACAAAATATTTAGTTGAAAATATTACTTCTCAAATACCTAAGTAATATAAAATATGCATTATGTTTGTGTCACCCTCGGGCTTAATCAACATGCGTCCATTTGTGGTTGGTGCTGCTGCAGTATGGGTGAAAGGTTTAGCTGCAATCTAAGTGGATGGTCCAACTACAGAGGGCTGAGAGGGTGTTGGGTAGTAGAATGACATAATATATGGTGGATAGGGATAAGTAGAAGGAATTTAAATTTTAATTTGGAAGAGAACTAAAAGCACTGGATAATAAATATTCCAAAAAGATGTGAAAATCATGATTTTTCAATCCAAACATTCTTCCTGATCTCATATTAGCACATCTACTAAGATTGGAAATGTATGCATAAAATTGTTTTAGACTCTATACCCATTTACAAATCTCTCAACTTAGCTTTAAAGTGAAGGTGAATGGGGATTTTGGCTTTAGAAGTTTCCTATTTCCATCTTTCTTAACCTCAACTGTTTTCCTCCTACAAATACCTTCAAGTCTATCATAGCTTTTACATTATCTTTAAATTTGTCATTGATGTCCATCACTATAATGAACACATTGTCAAAAACATTCTTCTCTATATGCATCATATATAAATTATGTATGATCAATTTTATTCTCCAATATGATAAAGGCCAGAAAATTCTCTTCTTTGTCTGATTGTGAGTTACCCCATACCCAGGCACTTTATAAATAACTAATATCGGGGAATCAATTTTCGTGTATATGAAATTTAATCTTTCAAATCTTTGCTCACTAGTTAACCTTGAAGGCTGTGTCATCTCCCATTTACGTTTAATGAAAACTTCAATTTTTTTGCTTGAATGGAGGATTTATATGTAAGAATATACAGTGAAAGTCAAATCAGGTGTTCTTGCCCCATACTTTTAAGTTAGCGATTTAGTATTTTTCATGTAATATGGGCATGCTAGCTTACTTGCAGTGCTTCAACCAGATAGCATATCATATGTTGGGAAGTTACCAATTATCAAAAGTAATGATGCCCTTAATGTAAATTTTATTTGTTGAGGATATCATATGTAATAACTTCTTCATTCCATAATAATTTTCATTATTTAAAGGTTGCAAGAACACATCTTTCTTTGCTTTTGGATTATGTGGGTTTGGAATGTTAAGTGTAAAAAATATGTGGGGTGTAGTCATACACAACTCTGAAGAAAATTATAAGGGGTGAGTATCATGGGTAATGTGAGGTAGATTTGCCAAATGGAGTAAAATCATTTACCCATAAACCTGATATTATACTTATTGATTATGTAGTGAATGTAGGTTGTACACGGTTAACATGTTTCCATACCTCTACTTCTAACATATATGTCTAAACACTTACTTGCGAGATAGGTTCGTTATGTTATTTCATATGTGCAATAGAGCTCATATATGCATATAAACATTGTAATTTAAGAATGATGGATAAGTAAAATAACCGACTAACTAACACATCCTTTTTTTTCATAATTTGGTTTAAACCTTGTCATGTTATAATGATGACATGCAATCTTTGACAAATTATTCCCATATTATAACATGCATCTGTTAACACAACAATATATTTTTATAGTTATCAAACCAAGTTTAAAAACAAAATTTTAGTCTGGTATAAATCTATTAGAATTTTATTATCTGTTGAATTGATCTCCTTAAGTAGACCAATAAATGATTAAAGCATTCTCTATTTCCCTCTTTTTTGTGGTAAATCCTAGATTTACTAAATTTGGGAGTTCGATGAACTTGTAGAATTTGGATGAAGAAGAGCGCAAAAGGAAGAAAGATCGATACCTTTGCAATGACCAAGCACCTGTCGTCCTTGTTCCTTCTGATCCAATAAAAGAGCAGCGAGGAGGTGTGACTTTGAGTGCGACGGAAAGGAACATTGTTGAAGGATGCAAAGAATTTATTTAGCGACTCATTAAAAATAATGCAAGTCAAATAACAACGAATAGTCGATGAACAGTGAAAGAGAAACCCTAGCAACCAAGCGATGGATGCGAAATTGAAGAGCAAACTAAAGATGAAAAGGAAGAAAGGGCATAGGAGAAAAGTTGGAGATCAAAACATGCAAGTGAAAGATATGCAAAACCAATTGATTAGATGTGTTATTTTGCAGCAAATTTGTGGAACAAGGAATGCAAATATGCCACAAAGTTTTTGACAAAATTTTTTGTTGCAAATCTATAGACATTTTTCTATGAAGAGGTTGTACCATGGTGTATGTTTTTTACTGATGATATTCTTCTTGTTGATAAGACTAGAGAGGGAGTTAAAGGTAAACTTAAATTATGGAGATCAACCTTAGTGTCTAAAGGTTTTCATTTGAGTATATTTAAAACAGAATATATGGAGTTAATTGCCAATTCCTGTTCATTGAGATTCACAGTAATTTTAGTGGCAATATATCTAGTGGGGGGATTAAAACTTTTGGCGATCAAGTCATTAATAAGAGTACGCATTTTAATTATTTTGGGTATATTATTTTGAGTGATGGTGAAATAGATTGTGATATTATTAGCAGAATTCAAGTTGGATAGTTAAAGTGAAGGAATGCATCGGGCTTGTTGTTTGATAAAAAAGTACCCCTCAAACATAAGGGAAAATTCTATAAGATGGTGGTGAGACCTATAAAGCTTTATGGTGCAAAATGTTGGCCATTAAAAGTTAATTGTTGCAGAGATGAGGATGCTTAGGTGGATGAGTGGCATTACTCTTAATGACAAGATGTGAAATGAGCATATACGTGAAAATGATGGAGTAGCTTTAGTGGAATATATTATTAGAGAGAGTTTCCTTAGATAGTGTGGTCACATAAAATGGTGGTCTTCCGATGACCCGAAAGTAGATATATGAGATTTTGCTTATGTTAAGAAAGATAGAGGTAGAACAAGAAAGACTTGGTTAGAAAATATTAGAAATGACATTTCTTTATTAGATTTAAATGAGAATTTTAACTCTTAACATGACACAAATGGAGAAATAGGATTCATGTAGCTGACCCCACGTAGTGAGATAAAGGCTTAATGTTGTTGTTAGTGTACAATACTTAATGTTTTTTATATATGTATTACTAGAAACATCCCATTATTATAATTCTTTCAATAGTAAAAAGTCTTTCCGGTAAAAATCCATCTACTACTAATGACATAACTCGAAATAATTTTGGGCATCATGGAAACCTCTAGAAAGGGTATTTTGATGGATTTTTATAGAATTTTCATTGCATTTTAAAGTTAATAAGACAAAGTGCATGCTAATTTCCTGATAAAAATAAGATTTGTATGAATGACAATTATGGTATTCAATAGAGATAATGCGCATGCGAATAAAGTTTGCTATCATAAGGGTTGGGGTCATTTCAATATTAAAGAATAAATTTTGATTTTCAATGATCTCTCATGAACCATATTGCATAAAATCTTTCAACTATTGAGGACATGCTTTTGTCATGTCCATGCTAGCACATAAAGTTAACTAAGGCCTTTGTTTTTACGCTGCTTTTAAGCAATTTTTATACCAGAAAGCTGTATCAAATGAAGCCTTAGGCTTCTTTAGGTACCTGTTTTGGCCACTGCTTTTTACGTCTTTTAAAATTTTTTGTAAAAAAAGCTATTTTAAAAAGTAATAAGAAAACTATCTCAAACGAAGCCTAGCACTCATTCATTATTCAATGTCTGGTATACAAATTTTTTTTCAAATGGGAAATTTTGCTTAACAACTTTAAATATATGTACCCACAACACTAGATCTTAGATGTGCAAAAATATTGATTTCCGGTGAGTGTTACATTACACCTTATCATACTTATGTATCATAACTTTACAACATATAATGGCCAATTAAAGTGTATAAATACAATAATACATATATAAATTATTTAAGAATAAAAAAAGTCATGTATAACAAACCTATATATATTCAAAGTAATGAGATCAACTAATATATAAAAAGCTAGGTTCGTTAAAAATATTCTGACTTAAGTTTCATTTGAGACAAATTTTTTACTGCTTCTTAAAACAGCTTTCTAATACAAATATTTTATTTTTTATACTAAAAATCTATTTTAAAAAGTAATAAAAAAGTCATCCTAAATGAGCCTTAGGCTTCCTTTGGGATAGCTCCAGATCACTACTTTTTCCTGCTTTCGACATATTTTTAAGCTAAAATATAGCTTTACAAAGTATTAAGAAAGCTGTTATAAATGAAGCCTTAATTTTATGCAAAATGAGTTTCTAGCTATTATAACTTTCTGTTTAGATAAAATTAATATAATACTTATTTGATTTAAATTAGAATATTCACTTACCTAAAAAAAGCTTAATTGCAAATGAATTATTATTTTTCAGATCTTTGATTATTTTTTTAATATTTTTGAAAAAAAAATAAGAAGTAATTTTTTATAATAAAATATATTAGAATTTGATACAACAACAACATCAAGCCTTTATCCCACTACGTGGGGTCGGCTACATGAATCCTTTTTCTCCATTGTGTCATATTAAAGTCAAATTCTTGTTTAAATCTAATAAAGAAAGGTCATTCCTAATATTTTCTAACCAAGTCTTTTTAGGTCTACCCCTACATTTCTTAACATAAGTCAAATCTAATACCTCTACTCTCCTAACCGGGTCATCGGAAGGCCGCCGTTTTATGTGACCAAACCATCTAAGGTGACTCTCTCTAATCTTATCTTCTACTGGAGCTACTCCAACCTTTTCACGTATATGCTCATTTCGTATCCTATCTCTAAGGGTAAAGCCACTCATCCACCTGAGCATCCTCATCTCTGCCACACTTAACTTAGTATTATGCTTCTCTTTTAATGGCTAACATTCGACACCATAAAGCATTGCAGGCCTCACTACCATCTTATAGAATTTTCCCTTAAGTTTGAGGGGTACATTTCTATCACATAACAAGCCCGATGCATTCCTCCACTTCAACCATCCAACTTGAATTCTGATGATAATATCCCCATCTATTTCACCATCACTTTGAACAATAGATCCAATATATCTAAAACGTGTACTCTTATTAATGACTTGATCGCCTAAAGTCACAATCCCCTCACTAGGTCTATTACTACTAAAATTATACTCCATATATTCCGTTTTAGATATACTCAAGCGAAAACCTTTAGACTCTAAGGTTGACCTCCATAATTCAAGTTTACCTTCAACTTCCTCTCTAGTCTTATCAACAAGAAGAATATCATCAGCAAAAAGCATACACCAAGGTACATCCTCTTGCAAATGTCTAGTGAGAACATCCATGACTAAAGCAAAAAGATATGGGCTTAAGGCTGATCCTTGATGTAACCCAACCAAAATAGGGAAATACTTGGTCAATCCACCTTGTGTTTGAACACAAGTAATAGCTCCTGCATACATATCTTTAATGATTTGAATATAAGCATTATTGACTCCTTTCTTTTCAAGAACTCTCCATAGCACTTCTCTTCGAACTTTATCATATGCTTTTTCTAAATCAATAAATATCATATGTAGATCCTCGTTATTTTCTCTATATTTTTCTATCAAACCTCTTAATAAATGTATGACTTCCATAGTCGACCTACCCGGCATGAATCCAAATTGATTTTGAGAAACATTAGTATCACGCCGTAGCCTATGCTCCATAACTCGCTCCCATAGTTTTAAAGTATGACACATTAACTTAATACCTCTATAATTCACACAATCTTGTGCATCACCTTTATTCTTAAAAATAGGAATTAACACACTCATTCTCCACTCATATGACATCTTTTTAGTCTTCAAAATAGTATTAAAAAGTTTAGTAAGCCATGAAATTCCTTCTTCTCCTAAGCATTTCCACACCTCTATTGGAATATCATCAGGTCCAACAGCTTTTCCACCCTTCATTTTCTTTAAAGCCTCTCTAACTTCAGTTTTACTAATACGCCGATAAAAACAGAAATCTTTATTTTTATTTAGGGTGTTAAGGTCACTGTAGTCAATCTTATTATCACAATCTTCATTAAGGTCACTATAGTCAATCTTATTATCAAATATATTAGAATTTGATAGTTGCAAAAAAATTAATGTGAGTTCTTAGAAAGTTGAAAATTTATAATACTCATAAAAATAAAGAAATTACTTTTCTAAAATAATTCTATTTTAATTTTATCACAATCTTAAAAGAGAAAATAGAATTATTTGTGGCAATAAGTGATTGATTAACGATAAAGAAATCGAATTATTGATTCAGTTCTCCACCTTAATGACAAAAAAAATGAATTACTCAAAATCTACTGATTCTATAACTGATAATTTATCAAAGAATCACTTTAATTATCTAATAATTGAACAATTGAGACCAAATTTGTTCCATACTTTTCTTATAACCACTTTTTTATAATTAGGCACTCTAATCTTTTTGATTGTAAAAAAATATTTTTTTAAAAGTCAAAATAAAATAACTAAGTAAAATTATAAAAGTTTTTAAAATAAAACCCAAATATAGACTAAAGCCGTGTTCCAAAATTTCTCCCGGGTTGGGAGTGTCAGAAAATGATTGACCTACTAGCCCGACTTGACCCAAGCCAAAGAAATCCAGATTAGGGTTGAATTTTCCGATTCGTTTATGAAATGAGTTTGATTCGAGTTGACATGCAACCTACTTTTGTCCAGAAAATTATTCTTTTAAAATTTTTTCCCTAATGTTTTTTAGGGGTGTCAATATTTGACACGACACAAAAATCCGACCAGGAAAATCCGGGTTGGACCCGACCCAATTTCAAAACGGGTTGGGTTCGGGTTCCCGGATTCGACCCATTTGAATTTGCCAGCGCTGCCCTGCTGTCAGCGAAGCTGCCTCGCCTGCCCGCGCACCGCCCGCTGCTGCGAACGCTGCCAGGGCCAGTGCCCCGCGCGCGCACTCGCGTTCCCCGCTCGCCGCGCGCACCCGCGCTTGTTGCTCGCCGGCGCGCACACGCGCTCGCCACTCGCCGCTTGCCAACTCACCCGTGTTTTGGGTCCCGTGTCGGGTCGGGTCAACCCGGCAACCCGCCGGGTCGGGTCCAAGTTTTGATTTCCGACCTGTTTATCTACCCGGGTCAGGTTAGGGTCGACCCGTTTGAGCCCGAGTCAGTTCAAGTTCGACACGAACCCGACTCGTGACCCAAAATTGACACCCTTAATATTTTTAGTTGTACCTATAATCTTCTTATTTTTTTATAAAATATCGTAAATTTAATAGTTAATAAGTTATAACTTTTTTAGTTAAAGTAAGTTAATGGGTAAGATTGGAGTCATTAGATTTTCTAGTTGGTGGGATTCGAGTAAAATTTTTTAACCCATTTATTAAATGGATAAGATAAGAGTTAATCGGGGGTTGAATAAATTTTAAGCTCCACCTTGCATCGACCTAGACCATTTGCTGGGGCATATAAATTGCCATGCAATCCAGGCCTTTTTCCACTGAAGTGGCGCATGCTAACGTAGATTATTCTATATTATTGTAAAATCGCTGAGACCAAAAAGCTGGGCGCCAGGAGGAGGGAGTCGACGATGTTGTGCTGGAAACTTCGCGTGCCTTTCAAATCTCTCGACTTCCTTGTACTTTGGATTTCTAGGGTTTCTCGGCAATGCAGCTTCTTGGCTTTTGCTCATGAGTTCTGGCTGAAGACAAGCAGGTGCTACTCGAGGGAAACAGTCCTGTTTTCGGTTTTTAAGAAGGATTTTAAAATTAAGGGATTTTGCGTGCTTGCTGCTGTTTGTTATTTTGGTTTCGTTGTGAACAATGGAAGCGATAAGGGGTCTGTTGGTTGCGTATAAGGTTTTTGGTGTGTTAGATGGTGAGGGTGCTTCGGGTTGACGTAATTGAATTTACGTGGAAATAATTTTTATTATAATCAAATTTGTTTCCGGTTGGAAAAAGTTATATTTTATCGTGAATGCAGTTTATTTTACGTTTTATTTTTGATTGATATTATTGCTGCGTTTCATTTGAATAATGGAATTCTGTTTTTGTTTTTTGTGTTTTAAGTTTTGATCCATTCTCTTTTGGTGATTCTTTTAGGAATATAAACTTGATTTTTGAGCTTGAGAAGATTCACTGAAGGTTGCTTCTCTGTTGTTAAGAATTGAGTTGCAGGGCTTTTTTTTTTAGCGGAGGCTGGTTCTCTATTGATATTGAGGTTTCTGCGTGAAAGCATGATGGAAAGGTCTCTGCTTGCCATCGTATTAGATGGTCAAGCTGCTCGGGGAGAATCCGTTTTCTACACGATAAAGTTTGCAGTGCTGCCTATTGCAAAGGTTTTCACGATGTGCTCCATGGGTTTTCTCATGGCCTCCAAATATGTAAACATTCTTCCTGCAAATTGCCGTAAGATCCTTAATGGGGTAAGGGAAGCTATTTGACCTTGATATAACCTTTTAGATTCTCTTTTAGGACATTCATGCATATTCAGAAACGCGAGAGTTAACAACTAGCATATTCTTAAGCTTTACAAAAAATTGCTACTTATGCTTGCGAAAAAATAGCTTTTGCTTCTTGATTTTCTTTGAATGATCAACCTTTCTTCATGTTTGTGCTACAAAGATTCTTACTTGATGTGAAAAGAGGAATCTTCATCTGACATCTTCTTCTAATATATAGCCTGTAAAATTCTCTACTCATAATTTGGGGAGAAGGTGGATCGGGTGGAGGAGGAGAGTACTGGTGTTTGTTAGGGACGATTGGAATATTCTGATTTTCTTATGATTTTAGTGCTAGCATATAAAAGTTTTGTCAGTTTAGCTGCAGAGACTTTTTTGTACTAGGAAAAACGAAATATTGGTTTGCTTAAACATTCTTATTCTGTCTGAGGAGATGATGCGTGAAATGTAGGAGGAGATTCAACTAAAAAGCGTCCCATTGACTTAGATACAGTTTGCCTTAACTTTTTAGTTGAGGGAAATTTAGAATCATTAAGGATTGCGTATGATTTATTACCTCTCTGATTGAATCATGTTTAAATTTACAGGATTTGCTCTTGATATTGGAATTCATACGAAAAATCACCTATTTTCTTGTGGAATTTCTTAAAGTTCTAATTTCTATATGATTATCTTTTAATATTTTAATGTAACTACGTATCTTTTGTAGCTATAAGGTTGTGATTCTTGTCAAAGCAATCTCTTGTAGCAAGAACTCATAATGTGTCTCCTTTGAATGTAGCCTCATCTGAATTGGTGAAGTTTCTATTCGAACTCTTTTGTGATCACTTGAAAGTTTTCTAAATCCCATCAGTCAACAATCCTTGTGGATTATAATTCTGCAGACATGTTTGGTTATGCAAATGTAGCTTTTGCTCTGATTTTCATTATTCATCAACATGTGAATCCTGACAATCAAGTTTTACAACTTACAAAAACTTGTAGATTGGGCATTGTCTTGGTTCCAAGGCACTCCAGGTTTACGGGAAGATGTTTTTATCTTCATTAAGCCAAATTAAGCATCGGGATCTCATGTGACATCATTATGTTTTGCAAGAAATTTAGTTAGCCTTGCTATGTCTAAATATTTTTGAATTCAAAAAGTATCAATTGGCCTATTTTGCCTGTTTAAGATTTGCATGTATTTGAGATATCCAGCTTTTTTGCAGATTTGCTAGATTCTATTTAAAAAAGGCTAACACATTCTTACTTGATGTTGTAGCTCGTCTTCTCTCTTCTACTTCCCTGTCTAATTTTTTCACAACTTGGTCGAGCAATTACATTGCAGAAATTGCTAGATTGGTGAGATTTTCTTTCTTTCCTGCTAACTTTTGTTACGTGATACTTTTTCATCGTTTGCCCCTGTTTGTATTTGGGATTGAGTGACCAAAGAGGAATTAAAATTGGGTTAGATATAGCATTAGTCAAACCCTTTTTCAATCCAAACAAATCTTTAAGCCAACTGGCAATAATCAACTGCTCGTATTTCTCGTTGAATCATTTTTCAACTATTCGATGTGGGACTATGCAGACATTCATGGCCAGCACTTCTTTCAAATGAATACTTTTTAATATCATTAAGAAACATGTGACAAGAGCCACTCAACAATATGGTGGTGTCATGGGAGTTATGAGCTCTTGCACTTGCTTAATCATAATAGAATGCAGCACATACTGTTAAATAACTTTGAAATATTTATAAAAAATACATTTCTATTGAGAAACTTATATTGAGAGTGTTGTTTTTTCAGGTGGTATATTCCTGTCAACATTATCATGGGTACAATTTCAGGTTCTCTGATTGGCCTCATTGTTGCATCTGTCATTAGACCTCCATATCCATATTTCAAGTTCACCATCATACATATTGGTATAGGTAATATTCAGAATCCAAAGGTGCTGTCAGTTTTCTTTGTCCTTTAAGGTAGTATTTATTAGCAGGTATTCCTTTGGTGAATTTGGTTAGAATTTATCTTTTATCAGATTGTCTTTGCACTTTGTGTGTATTCCATATATAGATTATCTTACCTACTTTTGTGTGATTTTATTCTCAAATTTTCCTTTTTCTTAAGCGAGAAAGTTTTTATGGAAAACTTGATCAAGTGAGTCCAAGGATAGATGTTGACATTGCATCTGAAATATTTCCAAAAGCTAGGAGAGACTAAATCTGTGCTAATATGGTAGCATATATGTTGTTTTTAAATATTATTTTAAAAAATGTATAGTGATCTATGGCCTGGTAGTTGGGGAGGTTGTTTTTGTAGATATCATAGGTTTAGGTCACACTTATTATGAATTTTTGCTCGCCATTCAAAAAAAAAAAAAAAAAAAAAAGTTTTGGTAAAATTATCAGAAATTAATTTTTAAATTTTTATGAGGATCTTTTATTTTAAAATTTTTATATATTAATTAAATAATATATTTTTAAAATTAATAAAAAACTACAGAAACTAATTATTGTGAATTATTATCTCATCTAAATCGTGTTAACCTTGCTAAATTTATTTTTAACAATTTATATTATTTTTTACATTTTTTGTATAGTATAAGCTAATAAAAATTTCAACATATTATGTGCTAAAAAAGTAAAAATATATTATTCCGTTAATTTGGAAAACAAAATTATATGAAAATTTAATTATTTAAAAACTGAAAAAAAGATTTTAAACATAAATTATGCTCATTATTTATACTTAAAAATTTTTGCTATGCCTGAATATATTTATTAAAAAATATGATTATTGTTCTGGGGAATAATGAGCAAAATATTGCAAAATGTATGATTCAAAGTTCAAACTCATGACTTCTCCAAACAATTCCTCTAACCATTGGGTCATCATAAATCCGTTTGCTTACTTTTTATTTCAGAAAACATAACAAAGAAAAAAAAATAAATAAAACCTAAGTCTACCATGCACTTTGGCAGCTGATGATTGTTTTAAAAATTTCAACAGTGTCAAATTGAGATCAACTATCTTAATCTACCAACAAGGAAGAAATAAGACTTCAAATTTGATGAGCTTATACAATGGTTTTGTTATGCTTCGAACATAAAAAGTTAGCTCTCAAATGAACATTCTAGATTGTGTAATGTGATTTCATGATTTTGATCATGCATATGCACTGAAATAAAAGATAAAAAATGGATTAAATTGGTATTTAGGAGAAGGGCAGTACATATTCTCCATTTCATCTTATTTCTGCAAAGTTCACTACGCTAAATCTGATTTAGTTGTATTCCTATGTTGATTTTATGTATAGATAAATATGAATGACCTTGTTTTATATATGTACAGTTTTTGATCATTAAAAGTCAGATAAGCTCAAGATTTTCTGTTGCTCTGATTTTTTTTTCTTATCATGAATATCCTGCTCACTTAAATGCCTATTAAGCCTTCACCAGGGTTGGTTCTTTTAGCATCGATGCATTGCAGTAAAATATCATTTATTCCACTCTTTTGGTTTTTCGTTATATCTGCACAATTTTGTATTTCTCTACTTTTATTGTTGTGTCTTAACCACGAAATTTGTTTTGTACATTTTAGGACTTCATCTCTAATAAATAGTTTTGATGTTTGACTCGATTAATCCTTATTATAGGAAATATTGGGAATATACCATTGGTTTTGATTGCTGCTTTATGCCGAGACGAATCCAATCCATTTGGCGACCCTAACAAATGTCATGAATCTGGAAATGCTTATATTTCGTTTGGTCAGTGGGTATGTGGTTGCTTTTCCATGCTATTACTTATGAATCATGATTCTCTTATATGTATTCATTTTTGACACTAACTAAATTACTTCTTTTTTTCTCATCACTAAACCGAGAGGGGCCCCAATAAATTTGTTATTTCTTATGCAAACTGTTAACTCTCATTTTATAGTTGCGCATTTCTGTTATAGTATATTCATATTTTCTAAATAAGTTCCGTTTGATGCACTGCTGCACTATTGCCACTCTTATATTTTCTATTTGGAAGATCGTTGTTCTTTTTTTTGTTCTCTCCAAGTTCTTATTGAATTTGTTATCCTTGATTAATTCATGTCCCTTTTCTTAAGCTGTAAGAATGCTTTTGACTGAAATATGATGAATTCATCTGTAAAGAACATCTTGATTAAGTTGAATTTGTGATTATATAAGTGTTATTGTTGGAGCTTAAATATTACGATGGTCATTTTATGCATACCTTTATTCTAATTCAAAGTTATGCATCTTGCATACATTATTCCCTTCATACTTCATAGTAGTTTCAAGAAACATATATGCATGCGATTATCAATTTTGTTTAAGTTGGGGATATTATTGTTTGCGATACTGTTCTTGCATCCCTTTTATGATACTATTTCCTTATGGTTGTGACTTTCCTATCTATTTCTATGAGCATCCAAAGTCTCTTGGACTTTTAATTTAGTTAAATATGCACTGATTTTTTTGGAGGCTCAACATATGTGGAAGAAGGTTCCAGATGCACCACCACATTATAATTTCCTAATTTAATCTGATCTGTTTTTCTTTAAAATTGTACCTTCACTTACTTTTATATTGGCGTTCATTTTTCATAAAAAAATTCAGACCTTTTTATAGATTTGATTATCTTGTCCACTCTCCCAAATCTCATCAAGTTTAATTTCTTACCACCCTCTGAATCAACTTAGGACTCTTCAAACAAATTATAACTATTTGACGAACAAACTGAAGTGGTGCCTTGGAGGAATGAAAATGACTAATTTACTTCTCTACCGATCCACTTCAGCCCCTACTCCTAGTCTCTCACTATCTCCACCTTGTGTGCTCGTGCCTTAGTGACGTTTTTGGAGTACTTCTAATACAAGATTCCTCTTCATTTGGCTTTGTTTGCAACTTTCTCTTTCTTTATTGCAATTTGTATTTTTTCTTAGCGCATTTTCTAATGCTTATCCGTGTTTAACAAAATCGAGATATGCTTTTCTGATGTGTGCAGTTGTCCGTGAATTGCTTTATAATTAAGGAAATATGTATGTTTTTTTTGTTATTTTTATATGTTTTATTTTTAAGGAATTATGTAGATGATATGCATAACTAGTAATTTCTGACTTCTCTGTAGCATAACTTGTTAATAACATCCCTTAATAAATTGAATCTCTTTGCCATATGTTTGAATGTGTATATCCCTGATACTTCAAATCACGTATTAATTTGTACAACCTGGACGTGTACTTGTTTGCCCTCATCATTTTTTTAATATAGCGAGTCCTATACCCACCTTTTTGCTTTTAATTGTTATTTTGCCTTTTATACAGGTTGGTGCCATTATTTTGTACACGTATGTATTTCAGATGCTTTCTCCACCATATGGAGAAACCTTTGATAGTGGTGAAGAGGAAAAACTTCCAATCCAGGACCCTGTTACTGAAGAGAAGCTGCCATGTAAGGCTACTGTCACAAAAGTAGAGAAAATATACACTAAGGTTTCGGGTGAAGATGCCAAACCTGAACAAGTGCCCTTGATAGCTTCAAAGGAGTTTAAAGCGGGATTTTCAACTACAGAGAGGGTAATAAGATACATTTAAAATTTTTTTAACTTAGTAAGC
Source organism: Dendrobium huoshanense (assembly GCA_016618105.1). NCBI lineage: Eukaryota > Viridiplantae > Streptophyta > Magnoliopsida > Asparagales > Orchidaceae > Dendrobium > Dendrobium huoshanense. The sequence goes on from CM028355.1 coordinate 31,659,232, forward strand.
CATTTCAATTAGATTTTAAACAATATTTTAATAATAAAATGGTAGAATGACATTGATAATACTGATTTTGATGCCATTTTGATAATGGGCCTGTAATGTTGATTGCTAACATTTTAGTTTCTTTCTTTTTCGTCCTTAAAATTTGTCTTGTGAATCAAATTGAGCCTTCAGGGATCACGCAAGGAGAAGAAACAAGAGGAAGTATTGGCGTGGGGTGCACTTTTTCTGTAGATACTATTAGTAGTTGATTTTTGATTGGAGAGAGAGAAAGCGTATTGTATGAAGAGTGGGAATCCCTTGAGAAGCAGATTGGAGTGCAATCACTCAAGAAAAACCACATGTTACCCTCAACCCTTCTTAGTGTGTAAGAGATGACTTATGAGTTATTTTTCTTGAGATAGAATGAATATATATATATATATATATATTCTGATGGACCGGCCGATTTGATTGACAGAGAATTAGGAAATTTCCTAATCAAGAGAGAGCAGTTTTGGAAGGTTCTTAATCAAATGAGAATTGTTTAGGAATATTTTAATTATAACTGACAAGGAATTATTTAGGGCAAGAGATCTAATTTGAATTCAAAATCTAAGAGAGAATTATTTAGGGAAGATGAGGTATCAAGGGAGATTGTTTAGGAAAGTTTTAATGATAATTGGGATGGAATTAATTCGGGAAATAAATCTAATTTGAATTAAAATTGAGAGGAAATTATTTAGGAAAAGGGGTTGATTTGGGAGGGAATTATGAGAGCCTATTTAAGGCTATAATAGGATGATTTCATGATTATGTTTGGAGTTTGCTGAAATTAGAATTTCTTAGGTTGTGTGAGCTCTAACTGTCAGCTAGGGATTTGGGAGAACTGGATCTTCCTCTTCAATCTAACTGTATATTGTTATTTTCTTTCATATATCTTGTAATAAAAATAGTTTGTCGTGTACTTCCTAAATTTTTTGTATCGTTATTTGATTTTATGGAAATTGCAATCACTTACGATCAAATTGGTATCAGAGCATGATACGGGTACCTATGGTTGGAAGAAATGTAGAAATGTTGGAAGGGGAGATCAGACAATTGAAATATGATTTTGTAAAGATTTCAGATTTCGAAAAGCAATTTTTAGCCATCCATGAGAAGATTGATGGGAAGTTTGTCATCATGGAGGAGATGATTAGGAAGCTGCTACCCTAATTCGATAAGGAGAGGGAAAAACCAGGAGGTTGAAATATTAGGGGAAGAAGAGGAGGTGCAAGGTTTGGAAGGAGAAAAAAGATGGGAAGAAGATAAAAGCACCAGACATTGTTCAACTACCCCTACAGTACTATCTAGGGGGTGTTCCAGCCAGTTATGGGGTTGCCTCCTCCGTAGGAACGCGAGCAAGCTATCATCTTGAAGGAAGGAATCTCACTTATCAGTATTTGTCTGTATTGTCATCCCCAAATCCAAAACGAAGAGATTGAGAGATTAGTCAAGGAGATGCTCGAGGCAGGGATCGTTCAACCCAATGCTAGTTCATTTTTCAGTCCAGTGCTATTCGTCAAGTGCTTCAGCAGTAGTTTACTTCGTTCCATCTTGAGGATAAGGTGAGACTTTGGGAGGGGAGTATTAATGTACTGCTGATTTGATTGATAGAGAATTAGGAAGTTTCCTAATTGAGAGCTATTTAGGAAGGTTCTTAATCAAAGAGAGATTGTTTAGAAATGTTTTAATTATAATTGGGAAGGATTCTCTAGGACAAGAGATCTAATTGGAATTTAAAATCTAAGAGGAAATTATTTAGGGAAGAGGAGGATTTAAGAGGATTATTTAGGAAAGTTGTAATTATAATTAGGAGGGAATTAATTCGGGAAATAAATCAAACTTGAATTCAAATTTGAGAGGGAATTATTTAGGAAAAAGGAGGTTGATTTGGGAGGAAATTATGGGAGCCTAAATAAGGCTAACAATAGGATGAATTCAAAATTATGTTTGGAGTCTGCTGAAATTAGAATTTCTTAGGTTATGAGGGCTCTAGCCGCCAGCTAGTGATTTGGGAGAGCCGAATTTTCCTCTCCAATTGAAGATCCAAATGTATATTGTTGTTTTCTTTCATATATCTTGTAATAAGAAGAGTTAGGCGTGTTCTTCCTAAAATTTTTGTGTCGTTCTTTGATTTTACTAAAATTGCATCCACTTCCTATCACATTCCTTCTAATGTTAGACTGGGATTTATTTCAATATAGGGCCAAGAATTTTTATGGATATAGGCTCTTATAATTAATTACCCCTCTAGCTTTCTGGAAAATATCTTCAATTAAGGAGACATCTTAAGCTCAATTTTAGGCTTGGATTGGTATTTAGATTCTAAGTTAATTAATGGGAAATGATTGTGGATATGGAGATGGAAATAAATTTGAACAAGATCCCATTGTTATGTTATCTTGGGTTTACTAATGGACCCAATTTATTAATGTTAGAAGGTTATAAGTTGTATTGTCTAGCGAACCTGATTGACAATCATGTGTTGGCTCTCCTCTTGGATGCTCGGGCATATTTTAGTGAAAATGCATGTGTATCAAAGAAACATTCAAGATTAGCTTTGATTCATTTACTAGTAGGATGGTCGTATCAATTTTTTTGAATTAATCAAAGGTATAACGCATAATCACTTGGAGTTTAGAGGAACTAGACATGATCCATAAGAACTTGAGAGTCATGAGATGAATATTAATTATTTATGACTTTGAGCTTGATTGAAAGACATAAATGATGCAGGTAGGATTTTTGGTTTTATTGTTTAAATTGGTGAGATTTATTTTAATTGATGGTTTTATTTGTTAAAGAGCTAATTTAAGTTGGATTGTGGATTATATCCTTTAGAAGGCCTAATGTTTGATTTGATGCGTTTGTTAGCTTTTTGCTTGCCCAAATTACCGGGATGAGGCTTACATCCATTATAAGTCCCATTAAGTGTCATTTAGGTTAGTGATTTATGTTTGAGATTATTGATTTATGTTTGATATTTAGAAACAACTTGATTTGAAAATTGAGAATTATTGCTTTAGTTGTGAGTTGCCCAGAAGATCGAGGCTTATATTGTGGGCTTTGAAAATTCGTCGCACCCCAGCCTCTTTATGCTAGTCTTTTTTTTTTGTGTGGAGGCGGAGAGTTTTAACGGATTTAGTTTTCGGGTGAATTTTTAGAAGGCAGATTAGGTTTTAGATAAGACACCACCTAGAGATTTCGCCCTCATTTTGTGAGGACTTTATAATCTGAGTTCTGGTTTCCTATAGTCGCAAGCCCCTATAGTTAATTACCCCCCCGATAACAAGAGAACTTTCGATTAAGGCTAGTTGTTAAAGAGGTTGCATAGTTTGTAAATCCAGTGTATAATAGTAACAAATTTAAGATTTTAATTTGACTTTATGATTTAGAAGTTATCACCATAAACTTAAAAATGGTGGTGGGGGGAATGAAGACGAGCCTGATTAAGATCCCATGGTTCCATCATCCCTGGCTATCATGATCCCTGGTCTACTTAGTTAAAGGAGGTAATCAATCCAACATGACAGAAGGTACCTTATTGGCAGTCATGGGTTGCTTTTTCCAAGAATACATTGTAGAACTGGAGTGGTGTTTGTCTAAAGGGATATATCTGAATTCACCTTAGCAAATAAAGGGCTTTATTCCTATCGAATATACTCTATGATTCATTACTTACGGGTTTGACGTCGTTAGGGAACATACGGGCTTTGCCTGTGATGAACTTCTTTTTTAATGAAGCGTGTGCTTTTCATTGTTTGCACGATGCACTTAAATTCTTTTTAATGCATTTGTACAACACATTTACATACTTTGATTGTATTCGTATGCATTTCAGTGCATTGACACGATGCACTTGCAAACGATCTAGTGCTTTTGCATAATATGTTTGCATGCTTTTCAGAGCGACAAGTTTAAAAATTCTTTTATTATTTTCTAGTACGTCCAATATTCTTGGACATCACGCATGCATATACATTGCGCTTGTTGGAGCACGTGTGAAGATTTGTTTTTTTTAAATAGTCTTGAAATTTAAGAATGATTGTGAAATTTTATTGCATTTATTTGTTTTTTTATTTATTTGCACCACATATTTGCAGGTTTCACGTTGCTCTTACACAATGCACTTGTATGTTTCATAGTGTGCTTGTGCAATGCACTTGCATGAATCTCGATGCATTTGTGCAATATACTTGTATATGTTAGTGTGCTTGCGTGATGCATTTACACGAATCTGGATGCATTTTCATAATGCAGTTGCATGTTCTTAGATACATTTGCACAAGCACTTGAATGAATTATGACACATTTGCACGGCGGCATTTGCATGTTTAAAAGCTCACATGTTTCTTCTTTCACTTGTATAGTGCATTTGAATGTCTTAAATACACTCTCTATACATATAATCCTCCTATTTTTCAAGAGTCATACTTTTTTTTATAATAAGAATCATACATTTCCTAACACTAATTAGTATAATATATAATTTTTTATGCCCACTTTGATCATAACATACTTTAATGAGCAGCGTGAGAAGACATTTTTTCTAGAGAGTTGTTGAAGGCATTATAACCCACATAATGATATCCTTTGTTACGATCATAACTAGGTACTGGAATTTAAGATTGTCAATTCGGGTTGACTTGTCTGGTAAAATATTACCTGAAGTTGATCTGATCCAAATTTGCTTGACTTGAACCTAACATATTGTTTATATGGGTCAAATTGTTTGATCTAACCCGAGTCAATTAGAACTTGCCCAGCTCAATAAGTCTTTAATCATTTACTGCTCTGGTTGAGATTTGCATTCAACAAGATCATTAACGGGGTGACATTGAAGTCAACATAAATGCTTGTATTTTATAGGAATTTGGGAGGCATTTTAAAAATTTGGGGTCCCTCTCAGTTGAGATTTCCTGTCAACACGGCCATCATCGAATTTTTTTTGTTAGCTAGAGGTTTGTGAATGTAATATACAGAGAGAAATCGTGCTTGCCTCCCCTCTTTGTTTTTTTATTTCTACAACTTGACGGTATAGACGACTGTAGCAGACTTGGACAGAGGAATTGGAGATTTGATTAGCTTTGGATAGGATTTGGTAAGGATATGGGATATAATTATATATATGTTAATATATAAATATATAATTTCATACAAATTCAATTAAAATAGTAAGAGAAGTGTGAATTGATTTCCTTGCTCAATTTCTCGCTATATGTGCACCTCAAAATTTTTGTTATTATCTCGAAAGTCTTGCAAACTTTTCACTTTCGCATCGTATAAGAACCTAGATAATATTGCTGTAATTTTGTGGGCTCCGAAAATTCGGTCTCGGCCTCCGCTCGCTTTTTCTTTTATTTTGCGAGGGAGTTTTAACTGAATAAGTTCCGAGGTAAATTTTGGAAGGGCATATGGGTTTGTAGATAAGACACTATCCAGAGATTTCGCCCTCATTTTGCGAGGACTTTATGATCTGAGTTCTGGTTTCCTATAGGCGCAAGCCCCTATAGTTAATTACCCCTCCCAATCACGAGAGAGAACTTTCGATTAAGGCTAGTCGTCAATCAGATACGTATAGATACGAGTTATCTGGCATATAGTAGCAGCAATGATTGGATTTGGAAATTTGGAGAATTTGAGAATTTGGAGTATGAAATATTTGGGAAATTGGATATTTAAAATTAGAAATTTCACCATTTTGCACTTAAAGCGGATGATGGGGGAATGGATGATAGACCCGATCAAGATCCCATGGTTCCATCGTCCCGGGCCATCATGGTCCCTGGTCTACTTAGTCAGAGGAGGTAGTCGACCCAACCTGACAGAAGGATCCTTGTCGGCAGCCATGGGTTGCTTCGTCCAAGGGGACCTTGTAGACCTAGGATGGATGTTTGCCTAAGGGGACAAATTTGAATCCACCTTAGCTAACAAAGGGCTTTGTGCCCTATCAATCATATCCTATTGATTCATATCTCAAGGATTTAACGCCATTAAGGAGCGTATTGGCTCTGGCCATAACCGCTATCTGTGGTGCCATTTGACGGCAAAACCACTCGGTTCAGAGGGCCCCGGGTCATAACCGTTTACCTGCAGTGCCATTTGGCGGCGAAACTGCCGGTTAGAGGACACGTACCATGTCCTTACTGGCAAGAGATTGTTTGAGAATGGATCCTAGTGATATTCACGACCAGGCATTAGCTCTTTGTGAGCTGAAGTAATTTTCATATTTATCCACCTCGGCAAACTATTGCGGAGGGTGGATGAATTTTGCTTTAAGCATTTGATGGTTGGATTTCAAATTTTAAATATTTTTGGAATTTTGGGATTTGTGGATTTTTGGATTTTGTGGAGTTTTGGGTTTTGAATGGATATTTGGGTAGAATTTTGAGTATTTGGAATGACATTTGAAAAATATTTGTGAACCCCTTCGGTTGAGATAAGAAATCAACACGGCCATCATCGGGGTGTTTGGGGTCATTACTATTTGTAGCTTGAACCTTGTCAACTCAGCCGAGCTATTGACTGAGGATCGGGTTTTGTAGGCTTCGTGCCTTTATTAGTGAATTCATATTGTTGTAGGCCTAATATGAATGTTTTAAAGCAAATATACCGGTCGTCACAACTTTATATTTGCTTAATGGTTCGAACCCTGTCGACTTCTATTGATCCGTATAGAAGGATCGGTTTCGAACCTGAATTTACTTATTGGCCCGCGCAGCTTCCCTAGACGTCACGTGTGTACCAATAACATGCTCGCCGGGGCTCATGCGGGTGTTTGGGGGCATTTTATAATTGAACCCCGTCCACTCCTTTTATCTGCATAGGAGGATCGGGTTTAAATTTAATAACCCGCACAACATCCCTAGACGTCACGTGTGTACCAATAACACTCTCGCCGGGGTCCATGCGGGTTTTTGATTACATTTACCCCTTTTAGTGTGCCTATGTGTTTACAAACTATTGTGCACGTGCAGGGTGTTCTTAGAATAGACGCATTCTTTCTACTTGTACGAATGTTGCAGATCCGCTGGCGTGGCGTAGCAGCTTCTAAATAGAGTTATTGCTACTTCGTACAGGTAGACTGTCGTGCACTATTTGTTGATTTTTGTAGGCGGGTCATAGTACACTAACTAGTCTCCTGCTTTAGCCGTAGGGCTTGCACTTATTGAAGTCTTTTGACATTCTGCTCGTCGTCATTCGTAGATGGACTAATGAATACATGAAATGTCATCTACATTTGTTTGTAAATGCCCATATATATTGTAAATCTTTGTCCCCCATCATTATCTGCCTTCAAGTTGATTGATGATCTATTACATTCACTTATATCTTTGTTAGTAGCTCCTTTTGTAGATTTACAATACCCATGAGCCTTTCTTCATGGATTAACACTTTCATTATGCATTCTGCATGATCGCCACTTTTATGCGCTATCTATTGCGTGCATTATAGCTCATTGGTTATTTGACACATATGCTTGCAATTTAACCTCGTATAGAGGTTGTTATACCTTCATGTATTGTTTGTAAATGTATCACTACATTCATAACTCATTCGATATTATCATCTATTGGAGCTCTTGTACGATAACCATTGAGTTGAAATGATGATTCTTACTAGTTATTGCTTGGAGACAAATCATGTTTGATTTTATGAATGATCTCATAGGTTCTAATAGCCCCCATATCATAGCTTCACAATCTTCTTCTTATTTGCAACCAAATCCCCACTTGCGAGTTCTTGGCTTGAATGTATGACATTGATTTGAATACATTTAAATGATCGAGGGGGTACTTATTTGATGATCTTTGCATTATTGCTAGTTGGCATCTTCATGGGGACTCTTAATTTTATGGGAAACTTGATTGTTGTCATTTGGTTCTTGTCTTGGATTTCATTTGAAGTAATAACTTTACAAAATTGCAAGTTTTATTTTAGATTTGTACTTCAAGTTATTCAATGATACTCAAACTTCCTTGTGGTCTTCTTGAGTTCAAACCCCAATGCAAGCTCAAGTCTTTTTCACTTGATTCAAGTTATGAATATAGTTCCAAATGATCAACTTGTATGTTAAGTTCGAATTCAAGTCCAAATTTTATCTTCAAATTCAAATGCAATTCAGTTTGAGTCCAACTCAAATCCTTTGCTGTTTTTCTGGTTTGAGTTCAAGTTTCAATCGTAGTTCTTTGTGGTCCGAACAAATTCAAGTCATTGATCTAAGTCTTTGCTCAAGTTCTTGTTCTTGTAGTTTCGTTGAGTTCAAGTCCGAATGCACAAGTTCAAGTTCAAAAAGTCCCCTGTAGTTCACTTGAGTTTGAGCCATTCTTTTCTTTCGTTTGAACTTGAAGTTATTATATTATTTAAGTTTGAATTAAGTCCATTTGATGCTCCAATCAAAGTCCAAGTAAAGCTCAAAATTGTCCCAAGTACGATTATTAGGGGAAAACTACGGAAAACTGGGCCTCCCGCCGCTAGAGAAAAGCGTGCATGGTAGGTGCCCTCGGAAGAGGACACCGCGGCTGTAATTTATTGTTCCCCACCACGCCAGAGAAAGGCGTGAATGGGTTGCGAGTAGGGCTGTCAATTCGTGTCAGCGGGTCGTGTTCGGGTCAGACCCGAACTTGACCCGGCAATAACTGACACGACTCGGACATGACCCGGAATTGATTTCGGGTCATTTCTGTAGACCCGAACCCGACCCGATCGGGTCCGGGTCAACACGACCCGACACGGAAAATTTTAAATAAATAAAAAATATTAAAAAATTGTTAAAAATTAGAGTTAAATTGAATTAGTGAAACAATAATTAAACAAAAAAAGTAATTTGATTAGCAGCAAGCTAGCAAAACATTAATTTAACAATAAACACCAAAATAATAACGTTTAACAACATTTATTTACAAATTACAATTCCCATTTAACAGCATAACGTTTAACAGCATAACGTCAAACACTCAAAGTCTCAACTCTCAAACAGTCAAACAGCTAAAATTTAATTACAAATTACAATCATTTGTTACAAATTACTGAAATTAGTGAACTACAGAACTTCTTTATCCCAATATGCTTAATATTGAAATTAGTGAACTACAGAACTTTTTTCTGTAACAGAAGTACAAATATACAATTTTAAGTTTTTAACACACGCCAAAAGGCCCAAGACGGCCAAGTGCTAACAGCAAACACTTCAATACTTAATCTTGATTTCTTGATATTTGAACCTGTATTCAACTTGAATTAAGAGAAAAAAAAATGGTTAAACAATAAACACTAAAAGTTAAAAACTAAAAACTAAAAAGTAATAAACAAATAGAAATGATAAATTTCCAAATAATGTGAAGTCCTAGATTGCATAATTGTATAACTAGAAAGCTTTATTTCATTAATCATTAGCTCAGGTAAACCCTCAAAGTCTCCAACACACTAAGCCAGTATTTAATCTCGAACATATTCGATTTTTATAACTATTACCATCCAAGGTGGCAATTTGTATTAAACTTAATGACTTAATGTAGTATCAATGAATTAACAAAATATCTGCTCATGAATTTAGGCATTTAGCTAATACAAATGCCACCTGGTTGCAATAGTTGACTCAACAGCTATCATTTTCTGTTTAGAAGGTTTTTCATCATTGCTTGAGCTTTCATAATTATACAATATACCCTTTAGCAGTTTAGCCGTCACATTAATTCATCAAAAAGACAAAAACAATAAAACATTAATTCATTGCAAGTAGTTTAGCCTTCACCGGATACATTAACATTTAACAGCAACATTGCAAGTCGGCAACAGGGTAGCAGCCTAACAGCAACGGCCAACATCCAGACACCCATGACCCAGCAGCCAGGAGACAGCAGTCTCACTTAATCAGAATTCAGAAAACTTAAAATTGAAACAACCAAATTGCAAGTAGCAACAACAATAAATAATTACATAAAATTCAGTTTATAAGCAGACAGCCAGATAACAAAACTGCAAACTAATGCTGATTAAGTGAGATACCAACCCTTCAGAGCTAAATTTAAGGAGAACACAGAACAGTTACTGTCTTACTGAACAACACCAAAAAGGCAAAATTCCATATTTACAACCATGCAGCAGCAGTTTAAAAACAATAAAGTGAAGCAGCAACTAGCAAGTAGCAAGTGTCCAAACAGTAGTTCATTTTTAAGAAATGCAATAAAAAAACCACTAGGCAACTCTGTTATCTGAACATTTGGCATCCTTGCTGAAAATTTCTGTAATACCCAAGTTCATGATGTCCTCAGTTATACCCTCCAGTTCCGGATCAATCATAACTACAAAAAACATATTACTTTTAAGTTTTTACAAGAAGTCAGAAAAGAAGTTAATGTCAAAAGTTGGAGCATTTACCATTATTTCCACTTGGCGGAATCCTTACTGCAAACTAATGCTTCAACGATGTCAGGTTTTAAAGCACTTCTATATTGATCCAAAATTCTACCACTGTTACTAAATGCACTTTCTGAAGCAACCGTGGAAATGGGAATGCACAAAACATCTCTAGCCATAGCTGCCACTTCAGGATACCTGTATTGATTTCCTCTCCAAAAATGTAATATGTCTAACTTAACCTTTCTATCAATTTTTTGTTCTTCAAGATACATTTCAAGTTGTGACTTCTTAGGCATAGTAATTTCCTCTTCAAATGAGTCATAATCCTAATTATGAATGCCAACAAAAATAAGTTAATGGAAAGTTACAAAATACTGAAAATAGTAATTGTAAAATTTGAATAAGAATTACTATTACCTGAAGAAACTATGATTTTATAATTGGAGGAAAAGTCGTTGAGCTATCAACTTGAGAGCTAACTGTGGGTAATGAGGACAGTTCATCGGAGGTTTGTTCATTCATCTTCTCATAGTTTGAAAATAATGCAAATAGCTTATCTCTAACCTTCTTTGTTTCAGATATGTAATCACCTCCATATAATTTTTTATAACACCATTCAACAAATGTGAACTTGTACTTAGGATCCAAGATAACTGCTATTGCCAATATATCACAGAAATCAAACCAATACTTCTCAAACTTTACTAACATCCTTGCTGCAATATTTCGGATGTACTCAATACCATAAGCCCGTTCATGCTTAAGTGCTGCATAAGCCGTAGATACACAAGGGAAGAACATATTTGAAGTAGGATACTTAGTGCCTGAGAATGCACAAGTAATCTCATAAAAAGGAGCTAGAAATTTACAAATACTCTCCAACCTATCCCATTCAGTATTACTAGGACAAGTTTTGAAGTTAGAGTCAAGTAGTTCCAAATGTTGAAAGGCGTGTTTATAATAAATAGCTGATTCAAGCATAATGAATGTCGAATTCCACCTCGTAGGCACATCTTGTCTTAAACCTTTCTTTGAATCAAGATAACTTTGTTTCACACATTCTAAAAATTTTTGCTTTCTAGCTTGTGATCCTTTCACATATTTTACACTATCTCTAACTTTAAGAATAGAGATATCAACCTCCTTCAATCCCTCTTGCACGATAAGATTCACAACATGAGCACAACATCTTATATGGAAAAATTCACCTTTGCATAACAATGCACCACGCAAATTTAATTGGTTTCTTAAGAATTCAACGGAAACATTGTTAGCTGAAGCATTATCCAGAGTTATGCTGAATATTCTATTTTGAATTTTCCATTCAGTTAAAAAATAGTGAAGCTTCTCACACAAAGCAATACCATCATGTGGTGGTGGCATAAAACCAAAATTGATAATTTTTTTGCAACAACCACTTGTTATCAATAAAATGTGCAGTCAAGCAAATGAACCCATCTGTATTAATTGAAGTCCATAAGTCAGAAGTCAATGAAACTCTACTATTACTTTGCAGAATCTCCTTTTGAAGAAGGCCTTTCTCTTTAATAAACATTTTCTTGCAATCACTTCTAGCAGTGTTTCTAGATATTATTTGGAGATCACGACGAAGATATTGCAACAAAGAACGAAGACCGGGCCATTCAACACACTGAAAAGGAAGATCATGCATGATTTTGCAAGAAGTGAATAACTCACGAAACTCATGAATGTCAAACGTAGATTCAGTCATAGAGATAGTCGAAGCAGCATTTGACTGTAGAATAAGTTGCCCAATATCACGAGTGTCTCTCTTTTTACAATTTTGTATATGACGTCTTAAATTTCCAGTACCATACTTGCTATCACACTGATATATTGCCCCACATCTTCTACATTTACATCTTTGTTTGCCATCACTAGGAAGAGGTAACATCTCATAATAACCCCAAACAGTTGAACACATTCTTCGTCTTTTCTTAGTACATGACGGTTCATCTCCTTGTTTTTCAATAATATTACACAAATCATCATCTTCTTTTTCAAAGTCAGCTGAAATAGGAGCATTTCCTAGATCCACATTCTCAATGAATGGAGTACTTTCTACCACTGTGTTAGAATCCTCCATCTATTCAACAACAACAATATATAAATTATTAATAACTATTCAATCTCAAACCCCCAAACCCAAATAATATTGTAATACATGGCTCCACCCTCCAGACCTCCAACAATAACATTAACAAATTGAAATTGACAATAACAACATTAAAAATAAATAACATTCAAATGTTTAAGATATACTACAAAGTACAAACTACAAAGTCCAAATTCTCGGGACCACAGAGGCACAGGCACAGTGGCGCACAACACACCTGCACATGGGCCATGGCTACAGGTAAAACTAAGATTAATTTACACTCAGTCGGTCAATCCACAGTCCACACTCAGCTACAACCACAACAAAAAGAAATAAGGATGACGACGACGAACATGAACATAGCGACAAGCCGACAAAGGGTGAAATGGATTTACCGATTTAACATTTCAGTTAAGCTCAAATATTAATAATGTAATCAAACATAAATAAAATGTTGAAAATCAGTAAAGAATAAAGGAAATAACTCAATAAGTGATAAACTGATAAATCAACTCTAGGGTTTGCAGTTTGCTAATCACGAAATCTTCACGACATTCCCTAATCCTTAGGGTTTCTACTATAATCAATAAATCTTGCCATTTACCAAGAAATAATCCTATCAAAACAGTTTATCCAAAAGATCAAAAGGAAATTCCGATTCTCGGTATATGACGACGTGGGGAGAGCACGAGACTTCAAGACTCAAGATGATAACTGTAGTCTGTAAAAGGAGAGGACTGAGGAATGAGGATACTTAAAATCAGAATTCATCACCTGCGCTCACGAAGAACTGAAGAAGGAAGAGGAAAGGCAGAAAATCGAAAACTAGGGCAAAGGACTCCATTCTCCACAGTCCACTCTCCAGCGATTGAGCGAAGTAGCGAACTCATCGAACCGAAATGACGGAATGGACGAATGTATACTATTAAGTATTAACCTAATCCCGCGGTTTGGCACTTCGACCAAATGCGTGAATCGGCGAATTCGACCGGCCTAGTTTAATTCCGCAGGTTGGAATCGGGTCATATTCGGGTTTCCGTGTTGACCCGAACACGACCCGAAACTTAAATCGGGTCAGTTTCTCTAACCCGAACACGACCCGTTTTCTACCCGGGTCGACCCGAACACGAATTTTTCCGTGTCGTTTCCGGGTCGTGTTTCGGGTCGTGTCAAAAATTGACAGCCCTAGTTGCGAGCACCAGTTTAAAATAAGCAATTTTATATTTGACCCCATCTCGCCGTAGGTGTCGCACCGGGTTCCCTTCCCACCACGCTAGAGAAAAGCGTGCATGAGTTAGTTTTCCGATCCGTCGCTAACGCCGAAAATGGGGTTTTGATTACCCGTCCCGTCGCAAGCATCGCAACGAATTCTCTTCTCACCACGCTAGAGAAAAGCGTGCACGAGTTGGTCGTTCGCCGCGTTGCAAGCTCCGGGAATGGGTTTTCAAAGTCTTAGAGTTTAGGAGCTTATACCTTTGCAAGTGTCGTCGGGGTTGGCACACGGTTCGAGGCAAGAGCAAATAACCATAATTATTTATTTTTAATTATAATTAATTATAAATAATTAATTAACTAATTATAATTAATTATAATCTAAATTAATTATAAATAATTACTCATAATTATTTAAATAATTATAGTAATAATTACTTAATTAAGATTAATTTATTATAATTATAATTAATCAATAATAAGTTATAATTGATAATTATAACTAATTAATAATAAATTACAATTAATAATTAATTAATATTAATTAATTATAAATACATAAAAATATAATAATAATAATTAATTATAATTAGTATAACTAATCATTATACTAATCATAATTAATAATTATTAATATAATAATAATAATAATAATAATAATAATAATAATAATAATAATAATAATAATAATAATAATAATAATAATAATAATAATAATAATAATTGATATTAATACTAGTAATATTATTATATACCATTATATTTAATAATGATAATAATAATAATATTATAATAATAACATAATATTAATAATAGTATTAATATTAATATTAGTTAAGACTAATACCCATTAAGAGAGGAAATAAGAGAGGGGTTAACCTCTCTAGCCGGTAAGGAGAAAAGGGGGCTCGGGTTTGGCTTCCTCACGATAGAGAGAGTGCAGCTAGATGGAGACGAGAGTAGGGAGTTCGGGTGAGAGGTGACGGACTGGTGGCTTGCGGCAGAGGCTTTGGAATCGAGCAGAGAGGAGGCCGGCTTGGATAAGAGGTAGGTAGATCTCTCTCTCTCTCTCTCTCTCTCTCTCTCTCTCTCTCTCTCTCTCTCTCTCTCTCTCTCGATCGGAGGTCGGATGGTTGAGAGGATCGGAATAGAGGAGTTAGGCCGGAGAAGCAGGAGGCGAGATTGGCTGGGTCGGAGCTCTCGTGCGGGAAGAGAGAGGAGATTGCGTGTGTAGTGGAGAACAGAGAAGATCGGGGGAGGAGAAGCCAGCGGATTCGACTTCGTTTTATAGAGGCGAACGGGGCTCGATCGAGGAAAGGATCGCAGGATTTACGCATGATTTTCGGGATACGACAAAGACGGCGCTGAACGGCTGGATTTGCGGAGGTTTTTGACGGATACGAGGTACGGAGCGGGATTTGCGGGAGCGACTCTGCCAGCGGGATTCTTGGATCCGATAGTCAAGGTATGATTTTGAGCTTCTTTTTTTTTTGTTTTCCTTTGGATTTAACATGCAGGTCAACAAATTTATGTATGATTTTGATATTCCAGACACAATGGTGAAGTCCATTTTTCGAACGGATGATGTTTGGGCACCTTCGAGTAATATTCTTTCTGTAGCCCATTGATTTTGATCATCTTTGATGGCATGAGCATATTTCAGCCATTTTTATATGATTTTGATGTTTCAGACACAACGACGAAATTCATCTTGTGACAGACGGTGTTCGGGTAACGCCGCGCAATATTTCATCCGTAGTTCGCCGATTTTGATCATCTTTGATGGCACGGGCAATATTACAGCATTATCTATATGATTTTGATGTTATGGGCACAAGGATTAAGTCCGTTTAGCAAACTGACGATATTTGTACAAGGTCGCACAATATTTCGTCTGTAGTTTGTCGATTTCAACTTCCTTTAGCCAATTTAACTGTGAGGGGCCCTCTTAAGTAAATATGATGCTCTTATCGCATCGACATAGTCCCTTTGATGATAGGAGGTTATTTGATTAATTTTATATAGCATCGTGCTTGCCAACAATCATGCTTGTCATCATTTTCGATTGAGTTACGCATGAATAACTCTTCCTTAGCAAATGCGGTGTTCTGAGTGCATCAGTGTGATCTATTTCACGATTGGATAAAGTTTTGAGCCATTTTGAATGCGATTGAGGTGTCCCGATGCTTTAATAAATGACATATATGTTAGTCGCCTTCCTCAATGTACTCGATTAATTTTAAAATATATATAGAGGTCAACAATCTTCAAAAAATTCGTCTTAGATGTCTAGTTGATATAAATAATAGTTGATTTTGATCCATAATGGTTTTTTTTTTTTTAATTTTGAAATGTGACGCCATAATGGTTAAGTGGCACTACCTTTAATGTTGAAAGTGTAGGCCCAAGTATTGAATTCTTGCAAAGTAATTAAAAAATGATTTTGATGTCAAATTAATGATGACTCTTTTAAAAATTTCTCCAGCATATTTTTTTTCTTTCCTCTTCCTCCTTTAATTTGCCTTTGGAATCAAAACTTTCCTTGAAAAATCATGTATGAAGAAGAAATATAGGGGAAGCATTGTTGTGGGGTGTGGTTTCCTATAGATGTTGCGAGGAGTTGATTTTTGATTGGAGAGAGAGAAAGAGAAAGGATATTGTTTAAGGGGAGAGGGAATCCCTTGAGAAGCTTGTTGGAGAAAGGAATCTTAGGAAAGGAAAAAGAAAAAAAAGGAGAATCTTTTCAAACTTTGACATTCATTGATCCAAATAGCATCTAGTTAACCACTAGTTTTTATTGAAATAATGGACTTACAATATAAAATCAAATTAACTGAAATTCAAATCTAGATAAATATTCCTTATCATTCATTTAATTTTCAAATAAAGACAATTCTAATAATTAAGTGTAATAAGATTTAACTTTAAAATACTAGCTTATTCTCAACATAATCATGTGTTAGTTTTTATGCATTGCGCATATTGCATCATAGAATCCTTAATTCCTATTTTAGACGGATTCATCCCTAAATGGTTTTAGTAGATATTTTGTATGATGACTTTGTCCAGTGCCCAGTTCTAGCATCTAGCGAGCAACCAGGCGTGGTTCTTTCATTTTTTTTTTGGTCATTTTGTTCTAGAAAATTTTGATGTAGTAGCCAACTGCGGTCAACTAATGTTTCTACTGCTACTGCTGAGAAATTCTTTATGTTATCTCTAGTATAGATTTCTATTTGCATCCATTAGCCTAACAAGTTGTCCTCACAGACAAACTAGATGCTAGAAAATTACTTTAAAGTGTTTGGGAATCATTCAAAATCATTTCTACCAAACGAATGGAAGATTTTCTGAATAACATTGCTAAATCAAGCATAAATATTCTACAAATGTTTAGCCCTCATTGTTATTATTGACCTTAATAATAGTGTCTGGGTCAGGTCGACCGCATACGGTGAATTTTGAAAGTAAAAGAGGTTGACATCCTGCATAACTCACCCGACATGCGTTAACCATAAACCTAAGTCGTTGAAATGGCCTCAATTCGTGAAACAGAAAGCTCCAGTGCGTCTGGAGCAACAAAAATTGCTAAGATCAACACCCATATTGATTGGGTCATCGATCGGCTAAAATTTAAATTTCATGCGCACGAATTGAGGTGCAGACATGCATAAACGATGACAACGATGATGTGGTGAAGAGTTGAAGAATAATTTAAAAATTTTATATAATTATAAATAATAATAAAGAGAGGACTAAAAGAAAGAGAGAAAAGTTTCCTAAATAAAAAAATTCTTAAAGCACCTCTCATCTCACTTAAACCCACTAACTTAATTTGTCACGACCTGGCCCGAGACTCAAATTAACGAGGCGAAAACAGACGGTCGGACGGTAAAATCATATTCTAAATATATTTCCAGTTCATTAAAAGAGCCACTAAACTTCAAAAATATATAAACTGATATAAAATAATCTAAATACCTTTCTTTTGCTGCCTCACGTCTACGATACATATTTTCGTTTCTTCTACTCATTTGATTATATTAAATTTACGTGAAAGAAAAGTTAAAGCAATAACAGTAAGCCAAAGTTTAGTGAGTAACACATGCTTCTAAACAACAGTAATTTAAGACAATAGACAAAATATGTTATTTCATTTATACATATGCATAAATCATAAAAAACATATCATATCATATTCAATTTACATTCGTCATACTGTATTCATATCTTTCTCATTTTTATATATAGTACAAATGTCACAGGAGCCACCGTCTAATTTAGTACCAATGAAGGTACTTGTTTACCTTTTCCTTTTCTTTTCAATAACCTTTTCTTTTTAACGTGCACGAGTACAACATCCCTAGTTAGTACCATAACGGGGTGAGGTCCATCAATTCAACATGCACATGCAAGCATTCTATAATAATCATATCATTCTTATATCATAATACTTTGCTTTAATTTAGGCTTTATGCAGTAATATATAGTAAATTATTTAATATGCGAGAGATGAATCATTTGCAATACAATAAAGTAAATAAGTTGCAATAACAATTAAATGAAATTTAAAAATAATACAATTACCGTAACATAAAAACATGTTTACTCACTTGATTCAAGGTATTTGATTTCTTCGCTCGTGCTCTTTCCTTCGGGTCACAAGATTAACACCTAAAGGAAAATCATTTCTCGTTCATAAGCTAATTTAGTAGCTTTAAACTAAATTTTTCTTCTCTTTTAAAATTATTCTAGGCTCTCTCTCTCTCTCTCTTTATATATATATATATATATATATATATATATATATATATATATATATATATATATATATATATATATATATTTCACTATTTACCCAAATTAACCTATTACCATCGCCTAAATTAATTTAAAATAAACCTAATTTTCGGATTTATTCAAAACCCTAATTTTGAAAACATGATTTTCATTATATTTTCATGTCAAAAACTTTTCATTATTAAATTAATATTTAAGGATTTCTATTTTTGGATTTAATTTCTAGACATTTGCAAGAGGATGTACCTTGGTGTATGTTTTTTGCTGATGATATTCTTCTTGTTGATAAGACTAGAGAGGGAGTTGAAGGTAAACTTGAATTATGGAGGTCAACCTTAGAGTCTAAAGGTTTTTGCTTGAGTAGATCTAAAACGGAATATATGGAGTGTAATTTTAGTAGTAATAGACCTGGTGAGGGGATTGTGACTTTGGGCGATCAAGTCATTAATAAGAGTACACGTTTTAGATATCTTGGATCTATTGTACAGAGTGATGGTGAAATAGATGGGGATATTATCAGCAGAATTCAAGTTGGATGGTTGAAGTGGAGGAATGCATCGGGCTTGTTATGTGATAGAAATATACCCCTCAAACTTAAGGGAAAATTCTATAAGATGGTAGTGAGGCCTGCAATGCTTTATGGTGCCGAATGTTGGCCATTAAAAGAGAAGCATAATACTAAGTTAAGTGTGATAGAGATGAGGATGCTCAGGTGGATGAGTGGCTTTACCCTTAGAGATAGGATACGAAATGAGCATATACGTGAAAAGATTGGAGTAGCTCCAGTAGAAGATAAGATTAGAGAGAGTCGCCTTAGATGGTTTGGTCACATAAAACGGCGGCCTTCCGATGACCCGGTTAGGAGAGTAGAGGTATTAGATTTGACTTATGTTAAGAAAGGTAGGGGTAGACCTAAAAAGACTTGGTTAGAAAATATTAGAAATGACCTTTCTTTTTTGGATTTAAATGAGAATTTGACTTTTAATAGGACACAATGGAGAAAAAGGATTCATGTAGCCGACCCCACGTAGTGGGATAAAGGCTTGATGATGTTGTTGTTGTTATATTTTTGATTTTAATTTAATTAAAAATTAGGAAAATAATATTTTATGAAAAATCTTATTTTTTACCATTAAAAACCCTTCGACGATCATTTGGAATAATACTTGTTAAGAACTTTTCATAAAAATCAACATTCGACAAAAATCCTAAATTTTGAAACTTGAAAATTTTTGGGGAACATAAAAATTTCATAATTAGAAAATGTTTTTAAATCTTCCATAACGTACTTTTTAAAAAAAGTTAAGTTTTGGAGAAATCCTAAAATTTTCTCCTCCAAATATCTAAGGGGCAAAGAAGATTGATAGGTTTAGGAACATACCTTAGACTTCCCTTGACTTCTCTCTTTGTTTTCTCCCAAAAACTTCGGAAACCATCCTACCATCGCCGCCTGAAGCGTTGCCCGTCGCCTCCCTCTCCCTTTCTTCCTTCTACCGAAACGAAACAGGCGTTTGCGAATAGAAGGGACCGAACGCTTCTATCCCTTTTTACTAGGATGGCAGTGGGGGAAAACCAATTGACAAATTTGCCTCTTGCATGATTTAGTTTCATAAAGAATTGAAGGGTTATTAAGTAAATAATCATTTTAATATAAAACTTCGGCGATTTTTAATTCAAAATTCGTGCACGATTTACTATAAGTCCATTATATTGTTTCGATCGAAATTTAATGTACTATTTAAAATAATATTTTTGTCGAAATCCAACGACTTTAGAAATTCACATTATATGTCGTGGCACATTGAAAAGCATGTGATGTCTAAAATTGACATTTTCGGGTTTTACGTAACTCTCCTCGACGATTCAAAAAGAGAGTGTTGCGGAGAGGCTGGTGCACAAATTTTTGGAGCCCAAAGTCATTTCATGGGACATCAAATTTAAAAGATGAAAACAGGTCGCTGTATTTGTTGATGCGGGAAATTTTTTATAGTGGACAGAGATGAGTGTTAGTTAAGGCAAACCCATGAGGAACTTAAATGGTGAAAGAGGGGTTGGTGGGGGTCAGAATTTGTTGGAATATTTGAGGCATCAATCTTACTTCATTTGGATATAAAAATAAGGAAAGAATATGTCATGCAGTCTCGTGTGAATACTGTGAAGTTCGCTATACCCTATAAGGAATTTATATATGGGGTGTGTGAGAGAGGAGGATCATGTTCAGTTTGTAATTTTATTGGCTTTGCCATTTGGTGTTTTTTTTTGGAATTTATTGTTTCTGTTTAACATCAGTGGTGAGGCTTGGATCATCATGAACTAGCCTATATAGGTCAGTATCCTTTATTTTTTTCATAATGAGTCCTAATGAATTAAGAAATGCCTTAAGACAAATTTCAAGTTTTAATTGACAGGAATTTTAATGGAAATGTCCATAGGGACCTTTTTTTTTGTGGAAACAACCAATGTGGCTGCCAAAAAATTGCACATTTTATAGAAAACTCCTTTTTTCCCTGCAATTTTTTTAGTTTATTTAGAAATTACACTGCTTTTTAAGATTGTTGCCCAAATATTCACGAAGAAAGACTTTCACATTTCAGTGTTACTCTATTACTAATCGCTTGGTTTCTGCCAACGATTTATTCATTTACTTGTCTGAATGTTTAGTGCAGTGTTTTTTCTATATTGCAGTTCTCATGGCAATGCATAACCCATATTGACATATGGATAATTTCTTTCTAATTTAGAAATCAAATTGTCATTTTCTCAAAAAGTGTGATGGATGTGATTGCTGGAGTCCCTTACTGTCACTATTAATGGTGCAGGTCATTTCTAAAATACTCTTTGTCATGCAGAAGTTAAAACAGCCACCGATACTTGCCTCTGTAAGTGTTTGTCCTTTCTGCATAACAATGCATTTGGAGGTGATCTACTGATTTCCCTGAATAAATTTGTAAATTCAAAATAATATGTAATTGCATTCTCGTGTCAAACCTCGATCCTTTTCATGGAATTTGACCTTTATAGCTGTAATGCTACATTATAGCGTTGTTTTTCATTATTAGCTTCTTTTTTATAAAACAATACTGGCTTACCCAGAAACTTTTCTATGTTTTACATCGTTGAGATCTAGTTCACTAATAATTGCTCATGCTAAATACCTGCGTGGTAAATTGGGTGTTTTGAAAAACTTTGAAAAATAAATTTCACATAAATAAAACGTAAATTATCAATGCACCCGAAAGTGGTGCAGGTTGAAAATATTAGAATGTGCAAAAAATTTTATTTAAATAAATGCAAAGAGCATATGATCAACACTCCAAGGAAGGTGTGGACTAAAATATAAGAGTGTTAGTGCAATGAAACAAATAAATGTAACAAGCAAAATATTATATTGGTTGTTTTGAAAAAAAAATGTAAAATAAATTTCACATAGATAAAACGTAAATTATCAACACACCCCAAAGCGGTGCGGGCTGAAAATGTTAGAATGCTTAATAATTGCTTTTAAACAAAAATATGGAAAAAAAGTTCAGATATTTTGAATGTTTTTGGACCATCTCATACTCATTTTGAGACTTACAACCCTGATTTTTCTCTCTCAAAAAATTTAAAAGCCACCATCCCATAGTCCAAAAAAAATGCTAAAAAGTATGGAAACCTTGAGAAAAATATGGGGTTCGCTCAGGTATGTGTCTGTGCCTTGTAAGGTGGTTTTGACATAGTTTGTCTTGAGAAAAATCCACTGGGGGTTTCCTTGTCCAAAGGACGGTTTAATTCCTTATCCTGGGTCAATTCCGTGCATATAAAGTTAAAGTTGATAGGACACAACCCAATAAATATTAGAGTCAGGATCCTGTACGGAGCGAGTTATGGAGCGTAGGTTGTGGCGTAATACTAATATTTCTCAAAATCAATTTGGATTCATGCCAGGTAGGTCTACTATGAAAGCCATACATTTATTGAGAGGTTTGATGGAGAAATATAGAGAGAATAAGAAGGATCTACATATGATATTTATTAATTTAGTGAATCATATAATAACGTTTCAAGAGAAGTGCTATGGAGAGTTTTTAAAAAGAAAAGAGTTAATAATTCTTATATTCAAATCATTAAATATATGTATGCAGGAGCTATTACTTGTGTTTAAACACAAGTTAGTTTGACCAAATATTTTCTTATTTCGGTTGGATTATATCCGGGATCAGCCTTAAGCCCATATCTTTCTGCTTTAGTCATGGATGTTCTCACTAAACATTTGGGATAGGATGTACCTTGGTGTATGCTTTTAGCTGATGATATTCTTCTTCTTGATAAAACTAGAGAGGGAGCTGAAGGTAAATTTGAATTATGGAGGTCAACTTAAAATTTAAAGGTTTTCGCTTGAGTAGATCTAAAACTGAATATATGGAGTGTAATTTTACTAGTTTTAGGCCTGGTGAGGGGATTGTTACTTTGGGCGATCAAGTCATTAATAAGAGTATATATTTTAGATATCTTGGATCTATTGTTCAGAGTGATGGTGAAATAGATGGGGATATTATTAACAGAATTCAGGTTGAATGGTTGAAGTGGAAGAATGCATTGGGCTTGTGTTATGTCCTGGCCCGGCTATCCCGAATTAACGGGACGAAAATAGACGGTTGTACGGAGAACACCGTTAACTTTCATTTCATAAATGACATAAACACAATAATCATCCAATAATGGAACAGTGAAAGAAAGAGTCACTAAACTTCCAAACTGAAATATTTCTAATATATCAAAACATGAAATCTCTTATAGCATAAATTGAAAATATTACAGTAGCCCATGATGCATCTACCAACACATTACATAACATGATCATAAAACCTGTCATCCTGAGAACCTTTACGACGGTAGGTAATCGGTCTTTCAGCCATCACTCTCTAGCAGTCTCTCCTGAAAAACATTCCTACAAGCAGGGTGAGCTAACGCTCAACAGATAACATGTATTTAGCATAAATTCATGAAATAATAAAAACATGACGTTATTCATGAAATTTTCATTCAGAAGAATTTGAGAATAAAAAATCATACTTGACATTTGATATGCATATACTGTATAACATTTTTTCATACACAATTTTCTTTAACTTTTTCCTTAAACTTTTTTATTCTTCATAAACTTTTTCTTTCATCATAACCTTTCTTTAAATGTATAAAATGCTTAATCATAATATAATACATCAGTCCTAGAAGTACCAGTATTTTGTACTGAACAGGTACATAGTCAAATTTGGCCATTCTTTTATGATTTGCTCAAAAGAGCCCATTTACCATTGACTCTGAAGAGCCCCTTTACCATTGGCTCTGAAGAGCCACTTTATCATTTTGTACTCCGGATCATCATACACATGCAATCATTGTATATATCATAGAGATTAAGTCATTCAAAAATTTATGAGTTTCGAATGTCCTCATGTTTATCTTGATTTTAGTTAAAGGACATGTCATTTCACTTAACTTTATTGAACATTTAATGTGACAATCAGAATAAGTAAAACTATTTAACATTCTATGAATAATAAAAAGACATTTAATACTAACATGAGAAGATTTGCAAGAAAAGGAAATTATAAACTAAACACATGTTTTATTTAACATAAAACACAATTTAGAAACATGAATTTACTTTAAATACAAGTACCTACCTCACCAGTACGTAAACTTAAATGACATCGCTTATGTTCGAGTCGTCCCCTTACAATCGACACCTAAGGATAAATGTAAATACAAACATACTAAACATTAATCATAAAACATTTTCAATAATCACATTAATTAAATTCTATTTTCGGATTTACTAAAAATCCCAATTTTAAGAAACCTGAAATTCACTAATTCCATTCTAAATGCATTCCAAAACTCCCCCTTATTACTTTAATAATTAGGGTTTAATATTTTTGGATTATTTTATTATAAAAATTAGGAAAAATAAAATTTTGCTAAAAACTTAAATTTCCACCATTATAACTCTTCTAATGTCATTAGGAACAAAAATTGTGAAGGGTTTTCTAAAACAAATCACAAGTTATGAAAAATCCTAACTTTCCAATCTCAAAAAGTTTTGGGGAAAACTTTGTTTTTTTGATTAAAATACTTCTCCTAACATTCCCCATAAGTTTCCCAAAGAAATTGTAAGTTTTAACAAAACCCTAAAAATTTCCTTTAAAGAAAAGTTTACTAAAATTTGAGAAATTTCTTCATTACAACTTACCTTAACCTTCTCTTAGTGTTCTCTACACTTTCCTTCAAAGAAATCCGTTAGAATCCGTCGCCGGAGTCGCCCACAAAGTCTCCCCGTTGCTCCTCTTCCGTCCGCCTCCTCCCTTCGGTTCGGCCGAACAAAACAATCACAAGAATGGGGAGGGATTCGGCCTCTTCATGCTTTAGGGTGTTCGTGATATCCAAATGACTTAATTGCCCTTGCATGAAATAGTTTCCTTAAGACCCCTTTAAGGGCTATTTAGTCATATTGGAAAGTTTTAGAAATTCTCCGATTTTTAATTCCCAAACTAATCGAAATTCCATATTGGCCCTTTATACCGATTTGCTTGAAATTTCACTTAGAATTTTATAACATTATTTTAGTTGAAATCGACAACTTTGAAAATTCACTTAAATCTTGTTGTAGCGTATCGAAATCCGTGCAACGCTTATGATCGACGATATTTGGTTTTACAATTCTCCCCTCCTAATAAAAATTTCTTCATTGAAATTTAAAAGCAAGAAAATAAAACCATACCTTAGTCAAACAGATGAGGATAATTTTCCCTAATTTCTGACTCTTTCTCTCAAGTTGCATCCTTTTCAGATCCATGCTTTCATAGAACTTTAACATAAGGGATCTATCTTCTTCGTAGTTGTTTCACACTATAATCTATGATCCTCTCAGGTTCTTCTACAAAAGTTTAGTCTGGATGAATATCCATTGATTTAATATTGATCTTCTGAGCTTCATCTGAAATTTACTTCCTCAAAAAGAGATGTGAAATACATTATGTACTCCAGTCACATGACTTGGCGGAATCAACCTGTAGGCCACCTTTCCAATTTTTTTTGAAATTTCAAAAGGACCTACATATCGTGGACTCAATTTTCCTGCTTTGCCAAATCTCTTCACACCCTTCATTGGATTAACTTTGAGAAATACAAATTCCCCATCTTCAAATTCTCCTGATCTATGCTTCTATCCTGCACAGCTTTCAATCTATCACGGATTAGCCTTATCTTTTCTGTAGCATAAAGGAGTTTGACATTTTTTCCCATACAAAGCTCCATAGGGAGCCATACCTATACTTGATTGAAAACTGTTGTTATAAGCAAACTCAATTAGTGGTTTATGTGTCTCCCACTTACCAACAAAATCAAGTAAACACAATCCGAGCAAATATTCTAAAGTCTGAATGGTTCTTTCTGATTGACAATCTGTTTGAGGGTGGAAAGCTATACTGAATGTAAGTCTGGTAACCATTGCTTCCTGAACCTTCCTCCACAGTCTGAAGGTGAATCTTCCATCCCGATCTGATACTATAGACTTCGGTACCCCATGTAATCTGACAATTTCATTAACATACAGGCTTACCAATTTTTTAACTCCATCAAATTGTTTGATTGGTAAGAAGTGTGCAAACTTAGTTAACATATCAATTATTATTTATAAAACATCACATCCTCTTTTGGACCTAGATAAACTAACTATAAAATCCATAGCAATATCTTCCCATTTTCATTCAGGTATAGATAAGGGATGTAATAATCCTTCTTATTTTTGATGTTCTACCTTGACCATTTGACAAGAAGTACATTTAGCCTCTACTTTTGTCCCATTTTTCTTCATTCTTGGCCACCAAAACATTCCCTTTAAATCCTGATACATTTTGTTACGGACTAGATGAATGATATAATTTGAATAATGAGCTTCCTGAAGAATTTCCTTAAGTTTCCAACATCTGGAATACATAATCTGCTCCTATATCATAGCAATCCTTCTCCATCAAGCTCAAATTCGTCAATATGTCCTGCGTTAACCATTTACAGTATCTTCTTAAAATCTGCATCCTGTGGCAAAGCTTCTCGTATCCTGTTCTTTAGCGTTGATTGGATAATCATTTGATTTAATATCAGAATTTCTGCACCATTGGGCTGAACCACTGAAATTTCTAATTTATCCAAATCTTTTATTAGTTCATGCTATTGTGTAATCATCAAGTTGGCACTACTAGAATTTTTCCTGCTCAAGTTATCTACAACTACATTTGCTTTACCTGTATGATATTGAATGTCCAACTCATAATCCTTAATGAGTTCTAGCCATCCCATCTGCCTTAAATTCAATTCTTTATGTGTGAAAATATACTTCAAACTTTGGTGATCAGTAAAAACTTCATACCTTACCCCATACAAGTAATGCCTCTAGATCTTTAAGGCAAAAATCACTACAGCTAACTCGGAGATCATGGGTTGGATAATATCTTTCATAATTTTTCAATTACCTAGAAGCATAGGCAATGACTCTTTCATTTTGCATCAATACACAACCCAATCCTTTATGCGAGGCATTACTATAGAGCTGAAATCCATCTGACACTGAAGGAATAGTCAGCACTGGAGTCGTTATCAAACATTGCTTTAATCTTTAAAAAACATCTTCACACTAAGCTGTCCATTAAAACTTCACTACTTTCTGAGTCAGTCTGGATAGTGGCATAGTAATCTATGAAAACCCCTCAACAAATCTTCTGTAAAATCCAGCTAAACCCAAAAAGCTCCTGACATCTGTCACTATAATTGGTCAAGGCCAATCTGCTATAGCTTGTATTTTATGTTGATCCACAAAAATTATTCCATTACTGATCACATGCCCTAGAAAGTTCACACTTTTCAGCCAAAATTCACACTTATAGAATTTAACATACAATTCATTTCCTCTAAATGCCTATAACACAACCCTTAAATGGTTTGCATGCATCTCTTGATCTGGAGAGTATACCAGAATATCATCTATGAACACAATTACAAATAGATCTAAAAATGACTTAAGGATTCTATTCATGAGGTCCATAAACACAGAAGGGATATTTGTAAGACCAAAAGGCATCACCACAAATTAATAATGCTCATATCTAGTACTGAAGGCTGTCTTTGCTATATCTTCTTCTCGAATTCAGAGTTGATGATATTCTGACCTCAAATCAATCTTAGAAAACATCGAAGCACCTTCCAACTGATCAAACAAATCATCTATTCTTTGGGAGAGGATATTTATTCTTCACTGTCAGCTTGTTTAATTCTATTTAATCTATATAGAGCCTTAAGCTTTCATCCTTCTTTTTTACGAACAGTACAGGAGCACCCCAAGGGGAGGTACTAGGCCTGATGAATCTTTTATCCAACACCTCTTGCAATTGTTCTTTTAACTCTAATTTTTTTATTTCCTTTCTGTAAGGAGCTTTAGCAACATGTTCAATTTTTGCCACCAATTCAATAGAAAATTCTATTTCACTACTTGGAGGTAAACCAAGTAAATCATCTGCAAATACTTCTGGATATTCCTGTACAATTGGAATATCCTTCAGCTCCTTTTGTCTTCTTCTTCTCCTTAAAATAGGCCAAAAAGCCTTCATATCCTTTACTCAACATAAGATAATCTTTTAAGGATGAAAACATAGTAGCAGTTTTTCCTCTATCTTCTTGAAATTTAAATTCCTTCACTCCTGGCATTTAAAATCTAATCTCCATCTTGTTACAATCTATAGTCATGAAATGAAAAGATAATCAATCGATGCCTAAGGTTGTATCAAATTTAGACAATGGAAAAATAATCAAATCGGCATCTAAATTCTCATCACCTATTCTCAAATCCATATGACATCTTCTATTGGTTTTCATTTGGTTTCCATTTGGCATTAAAACTAACAATGGTTCCAACATGAGTGTAGAAAACAAATTGATGGATCTAATAAACTCGTCTGAAATATAGGGGTGTGACGCTCTTCTATCAAATAATATTTTAACAAGTTTGTTACACATTAAGATTGTCCATAATCACATACAAGTCATAACATTCATTATAAAATATAACATTCATTTTTCATCCATATATAAAATTTTCATTGATAATTAATTAAATCACATACCTATAACAATATCAGGAGATCTTTTAGCTTCTTGTTGGGATAATCCATAGACTCGGGGATGAACATTCCGACGAGTCTGACCCTGAGATGGAACAAATGCTATTGACTCCACAGTTCTTAGTTTGTCAGCTGTCCTCTGAGTATTATTTCCTGTCCTGGCCTCTGTAGCATATTTCTGTCCCATAACAGGGCAATACTTTGCCATGTCCTAGCTGATGGTACCAGTAGCAAGTGTTAGTGCCAGAAACACACTCTCCCTTATACATCCTTCCACAGTTATTATATATTGTAGCAGTTGAAGCACTACTGTCAGAATTGCTTGGTCTGAGTTTTTTCCAAGTAGATACACCAGATTGAGAAGACTGACCAGATTAAGTGGGCTTTAGCTTGCCCTCAATCTTTCTTTTATGGAAATACCTTCTCCTCTGAGTCGCTTATAAGTCCATTTCAATCCTTATGGCTCTTTTCTAAAAAGTAGAATAGTCTGTAATCCCAAAAGGTATTAGAGGCTGCGTTATAATATCCTTCAGTCCAGATAGAAAGCGGTGACACTTCTCTTCAGCATTTGGTATCATGTGAGTGGCATATCTGGATAGCATAATAAATTCTGCTTCATAGTGTAAAATGGAACGATCCCTCTGAACCAGCCTGTTGAACTTGTCTTGCATTTGTCTCCTGACTGACATGGGCTCAAACCGATCTCTGAATTCATTCACAAATTCTCCCCATGAGATTTGATTGCTAGCTTGCCCTCCAAATGTCTCTTGTAACTGACTTCAAAACTATCTTTCTACCTCACCATCAAAAGAATAGGCAGCAAGGGTAACCTTCCTATCCACAGATCAAGATATACTCTCCAAATTCTTTTCTATCCTCATCAGCCAATTTTCTACCTCTAAGGGTCCATCACTTGAAAATAAAGGAGACTTCATACCTTGGAACAACTTTAGATTTTTATCAATGGGTGTGCTTCTACTGCCACTAGCTTGAGTCTGGGAGTTCTTGATTATCTGAGTCATCGCTGTCATTATCTGAGCAAATGACTCTATTGTGGCGTTGTTGCTACCTCCTGGAGGATTTGCTACTATAGTAGCGCCCTCCCTACTTCACTTACATTGCCATCAGTGGTAGTAGGCTCAGGGTTCATAGCTGGTTGCTCCATCCTTTCTTCATTCCCAATGCCATCAATGACATTCTGCTTAGGATCCATATATCTGAGATGAAACACAACATCGTAAGTAAAAAATTCATAAATTTCATACAACACACATCCTATACGTTCTATGACCCATACAATTATCCTAAAGGTTCTTTCATATTGATTAGCATTCTTAAACATTTTCTTTGATACCACTTTTGTCATAACCCGATCCGGCTAGCCTGAATTAACGGGGCGGGAATAGACGGTCGTACGGAGAACACCTTTAACTTTCATTTCATAACACAATAATTATCCAATAACAAAATAATGAAAGAAAGAGCCACTAAACTTCTAAACTGAAATATCTCTAATACATCAAAACATGAAATCTCTTAAAACATAAACTAAAATCATTATAGTAGTCCACGATACATCAACCATATTACATAACATGATCATAAAAACCTGCATCCTGGAATCCTCTACAACAGTAGGTAATCGATCTTTCAGCCATCACTCTCTAGCAGTCTCTCCTGAAAAATATTCCCACAAGTAGGAAGAGTTAACGCTCAACAGGTAATAGGTATTTATCATAAATTCATGAAACAATAAAAACAGGATGTTATGCTTGAAATTTTTATTCAGAAGAATTTGAGAAAATAAAAAATCAAACTTGACATTTGATATGCATATAATATATAACCTTTTCCCATACACAATTTTCTTTAACATTTTCCTTAAACTTTTTCATTCTTCATAAAGTTTCCTTTCACTATAATCTTTCTTTAAATGCATAAAATACTTAATCATAATATAATACACTCGTCCCGAAAGTATCAGTGTTTTATACTGATCATGTACACAGTCAGATTTGGTCATTCCTTTACCATTTGCTTCGAATTGTCCTTTTACCATTGACTCTGAAGAGCCCCTTTACTATTGCCTCCGAAGAGGCACTCTACCATTTGATACACCAGATCATCATACACATGCAATCATAATATATATCATAGGAATTAAGTCATTCAGAAATTTATGTGTTTCGAATGTCCTCATGTTTTTCTTGATTTCAGTTAAAGGACATGCCATTTCACTTAACTTTATTTAAAATTTAATTTGACAATTAAGTATAAGTAAAACTATTTAAGATTCTATGAATAATAAAAATGCATTTAATTTTTAACATGAGAAGATTTGCATGAAAATTAAAATTATAACTAAACACATGTTTTATTTAACATAAAACAAAATTTAGAAATATGAATTTACTTTAAATACAAGTACCTATCTCACCAATACCGTAAACTTAAACGACGTCGCTTATGTTCGAGGCGTCCCCTTACAATCGACACCTAAGGATAAATGTAGATACAAACATACTAAACATTAATCATAAAACATTTTCAATAATCACATTAATTAAATTCTAATTTCGAATTTATTAAAAATCTCAATTTTTAGAAACCTAAAATTCACTAATTCCATTCCAAATGCATTTCTAAAATTCCCCCCTTATTACTTTAATAATTAGTGTTTAATATTTTTGGATTATTTTATTATAAAAATTATAAAAAATAAAATTTTGCTAAAAATTTAAATTTCCACAATTAAAACTCTCCTAATGTCATTATGAACAAAAATCATGAAGAATTTTCTAACAAAATCATAAGTTATGAAAAACCCTAACTTTCCAATCTCAAAAAGTTTTGATGAAAATTTCGTTTTTACGTTTAAAACACTTCCCCTAACATTCCCCATAAATTTCCCAAAGAAATTCTAAGTTTTAGCAAAACCCTAGAAATTTACTTTGATGAAAACTTTAAAAAAATTTGAGAAATTTCTTCATTACAACTTATCTTAACCTTCTCTTAGTGTTCTCTACACTTTCCTTCAAAGAAAGTTGCCGGAATCCATCGCCGGAGTCGCCCACGAAGTCTTCCCATTGCCCCTCTCCCGTCCGCCTCCTCCCTTTGGTTCGGCCAAACAAAACAATCGCAAGAATGGGGAGGGATTCGGCCTCTTCATGCTTTAGAGAGTTAGGGATATCTAAATGACTTAATTGCCCTTGCATGAAATAGTTTCCTTAAGACCCCTTTAAAGGCTATTTAGTCATATTGGAAAGTTTTAAAAACTTCTTCGATTTTTAATTCCCAAACTAATCGAAATTCCATATTGGCCCTTTATACCGATTTGCTTGAAATTTCACTTAGAATTTTATAAAATTATTTTAGTTGAAATCGACAACTTTAAAAATTCACTTAAATCTCGTCGCGGCGCATCAAAAATGTGTCAATCTTTAAGAT
The DNA here is from genome assembly GCA_016618105.1 of Dendrobium huoshanense. Taxonomy (NCBI): domain Eukaryota; kingdom Viridiplantae; phylum Streptophyta; class Magnoliopsida; order Asparagales; family Orchidaceae; genus Dendrobium; species Dendrobium huoshanense. The sequence continues at coordinate 31,691,344 of CM028355.1, forward strand.
CAGCGATTTCGGGTTTTACAATTCTCCCTTCCTAATAAAAATTTCATTATCGAAATTTAAAAGTAATACTATAAATTAAAATCGTACATTAGTCAAATAGATGAGGATAACTTTCCCTCATTTCTGACTCTTTCTCCCAAGTTGCAGCATTTTCAGATCCATACTTTCATAGAACTTTAACATAAGGGATCTGTCTGCTTCATAGTTGTTTCACACTATAATCTATGATCCTCTCAGGTTCTTCTACAGAAGTCAAGTTTGGTTGAATATCTACAACGGATTCCGCATCAAATCTCACCACAGTATTTTTTGTAATGCATTTGAATAGGACTTAAGGTCTTATGTAATGAAAATTCATTTAAAAAAAAAAAAAAACTCTTACGTGCTACCCTACTTATAATTGCATGACCATAAGTTCTAATTTTAGATTTGATCCATTATACAGGAGGTAGAGTTGATAGTGTTTATAATATATCAGTATATTTGCTTGGTCCTGAACCTTAGCAAGCTAGCATTCAAAGTTGACAATGTTAACAAGCTTACAATATTTTGAGCCATGTCTTTTGTGAATAAATACTAGGGTCAAAATGGCTCATTGCATATTATTCTACATCTAAAAATAAAAGTACATGTGAATATTGTTTATGTTGCTAGAATATCATAACCAGATAGTGTTATTCTCATTCTAAAAATGACCTCTCAAAATTCAAAAAAATTATATTTATCTATTTTTTTGGTTGGGCTGTAATCAAGATGAAACCATAACTTTTGAGGGAATTTCATTTATATAATTCCCCTCTAATAAAAGCTATGTGTAAAGAAAAAGGAAACTAAAAAGTCAAGCAATAACTGAGCGTTTTGTACTTTGAGGAGTCCACCACCAATCATCAACATTAGTTTATTAGGGATGAAAAATTTAAATTTTATCATAGTTTACAAAACATTAATATCTGTATCCATTTGATCACATTAAAATCTTATGCTAGTAAGGTCATGACGCATGTCTTATGATTGATTGGTTAACTTGACAGTTGATTATGAAAACACCACTATATTACAATTATGGCATGGGACTTTATGTTCCAATGGCTAAGATTATTAGTTGAGAGCAATAAGGAGTGCCTAATATGGCATGAAGCCTTTTGTTTGTTGAGGATGGATTAAAATTGTCCCATTCGATAAGTTTTCACCCTAAGTCTATGAGTTTGTTCTTTTTTTGGGGATAACATAGCCTATGATAGGAACATGGAATATATGTATTCTTACATATAAATTAATAGAATTAATAGAATTAATAGATATTATGATTTATATGAAGATAAATATACTTTGCAATCAAGAAACTAAAAAGGTTGGAGAGAAGGCTAAGGAAATTCATAGTTTTGGATTTAAACTATAGTATGCAAGTAGAAGTCGATTTTGGATTTAAACTATAGTATGGAAGTAGAAGTCGAACTGAAAATGATGTAGGTGTGAGTTTGGATAAGAGTTTGAAGGATAATATTGTAGAAATTAATAAAATTGGTGATAAAATTATAGTTTTAAAAATTATTGTTGATGCTAAAATTATTAATATTATCAGTATTTATGCTTCTTAAATAGATTTGGATATATGTTCAAAATTAAAATATTGGAATGATTAGAAAAATTAATACATAGAATACATCTTAAAGAATTTTTTTTTTATATAAGGAGATCTAAATGAACATGCTGGTAGTGATAGATGATTTTAAAAATATTCATGATGGCTATGAGTTTAGAGCGACTAACGAAGACGGTAGAATCATATTAGATTTTACTCTACCTTATAATTTTGTAATTGCTAATGTTTTATGTAAGAAAATAGATGAGTATCTAATCATTTGTAAGAATAGATATAGTAAAATTTAGGTTAATTATTTTCTTATAAGAAAAATATATCGTTTAAATTACAAATATTATAAAGTCATTCCGAGTAAAAGTTTATGCACTTAATATCGCTTATTAATTTTGGACTTTAATATGAAGGGAGGAAATATGAAAAATAAAGTGAAATCTTATCCCAGGATTAAATGTGGGGGCATTTAAAGAATGCTAATGTTATGTAGGATGTTAATGTTATGTAGAAAAATTAGTTAGTAATATTAAAAATGTTGTAAATTATGTGCTTAGAGTATCAAAATGAAAAACTCCTTATAATAAAAATAGTTGGTGGTTGAATCAAAATATATAAGAAAAGAAAAAAATAAAAAGTTTTCTTATAACAATTGATTTAGATGTAAAAGCTTAGAAAATTGAGAAATATATAAAGAAGCCCGTAAGAAATCTAAGAAAATAATATACAATGCAAATAATTAAGTTTTTAATGGTTTATATAATAGACATATATTAAGGAGGGTAAAAGATGTATGTATAAGTTAGCCAAATAAAGAGATGAGAGAAGTAAATAATTAGTTTAATTGAATTGTATTTAGGATGAATATCAAAAAGTAAATTTATTAGAAGAGAGTATTTAACAAAGGTGGATGAGATATTTTGATAATATTTTTAATGAAAATTATGAGAATAAGATTGACTTTAGTGACCTTATCACTCTAAATAAAAATAGAGATTTAATTTTTTATCGTAGTATTAGTAAAATTGAAATTAGAGAGACTTTAAAGGAAATGAAATATGGAAAATTAGTTTAACTTGATGATATTTCAATAGAGTTATGGAAATGCTTAATAGATGAAAGAATTTTTCGGCTTACTAAACTTTTAAATATTATTTTGAAGACTAAAAAATTTTTAAATGTGTGGAGAAAGAGTGTGGTGGTTTATATTTTTAAGAATAAATGTGATGTACAATAGTGTGCGGATTATAGAGAAATTAAGATAAAACTCTATGACAGAGTAATTGAGTATAGGTTATGACATGATAGTAATGTTTCTCTTAATCATTCAGGTCGGGTAGGTCTACTATGAAAGTAGGGATGTCAATTTTGGGTCACGAGTCGAGTTCGGATTGAACCCGAAATTGACCCGGCACTATTTGGGTTAACCCGAACCTGAACCGTTTTTGAAAACGGGTTGGTTTTCTGAACCCGAACCCGACCCGCTTCGGGTCCGGGTCAACCCGATACAACCCGAAGGACCCCTTTCCAAACAAAATGCTAGTTTTTGGGTTAAAAAACGGGTCAATTTCCGCTTTCGAGTAAAAAATAGGTAAAAAATGGGTCAATCTCGGGTTGACGGGTCAAAATCGGGTTTTCGGGTAAAAAATGGGTCAATTTCGGGTTAAAGGCTCAACCCAAACCCAACCCGATTTTTGAAACGGATCAAAATGTTGAACCCGAACCTGACCCGTTTCAGGTTCGGGTTGACCCTAACCCAAAATTTTCTGGTCGGATTCGAGTCGGGTTTTTGGGTCGTGTCAAATATTGACAGGTCGTGTCAAATATTGACACCCCTATATGAAAGCTATACATTTATTTAGATGTTTGATGGAGAAGTATAGAGAGATAAGGAGGATCAACATATGACGTGTCATGCCCGACGCTGACCCTATTTTGGCCGTCAATCACTTACTTTACCATGTTGCATATCAATATAATTCTTGTGATCTAAATGTAAAACAATTTTGAAAGAGATCATAATCTAAAACATCAATCATAAGTGGAAGCTTGTCAATTTTTTTTTTTTTATAGTCATTAATAAACTACTAACATCAAAACAAATAGTCAAGTAAACCTGACACTATTCTGGTCATTAATAGACTACTAACTATAGAAAACTAAAACATATAGTCATTAATAGACTACTAACATCAAATGAAATCTTTTTTATATCGACAAAATAAACCTAAAATAAAAACTAAACCTGACTCTTCTGGTTTAAACTTATCTTTCTCCTTGCAACAGCTAAAATAACCATCTGATGAGCTACAATGCCGACAAATATATGCAACTTTAATATAGTAGTCAAGTATAGAAGAAGTAACACTTATATAAACATTAACAAGTGAATGTAAGAAAATTGTATATAATCGTTTAGTAGAAATTATGCACAATATGTTATAATATAAGAGGTGAAAATGCTGCTACACGTAAGAGTTATGCGAAATGTTATATTAATATCATTTCATTAGGTTAGTTGCATTCAATATGGAAACTATACATTATCTATAAATCCTACATTATTATTTGCCTTCCAATATGTACATTATACATTACTATTGGTAATCATAAAAATATTTCAATTCATATCTTAATTCCCTTTTTTAGCCTCAGAATGTGTCATGTCTAGATGTTCAGGTCTATTTCTATAGCCCGTAGGCTTCGAAGGTTGTACCGCCTCTATCGCCCGTAGACTTCATATTATAACCATAAGCTTCATATCATACTGAAATCACACTGACTTTACTGGGTCGCACTATTCATCAGAGTGGGATTGCCCCACCCACCTATCATCTAATATGACATTTTCTCAAACATATCTGATCATTGTATTTTCCTTTCTAGTTTGTATGACATTTTGACTATATATGTAAATATGCACATGCATGCAGATTGATATGGTTGTCATGTGTATTAGCATATAAGCAGTTATGATTATATGAATAATATGCTACAAATCACCGTATGATAGAATTGGACATAGCAGTATCATATAGTAAAATTACCTATTACAAGTAGTTACATATGGAATGCTTGCATGGATCATAATTTCTGGCTAATCCTAACAAGCAAGATTACAAAGACATGTCACCCACAACTAATTCAAGTGCATGTGTACAGATATACTCAATCAACATACATACTATACTAAAAATGAATTTTTGATAAACTAAAACGTAAGAGATGAGCTCAAATACACATGAATAATTGTTACATCAAAATCAACATAAATCGTATAGAGTCAGCAACATCTGGCATGTATATTGTGCATATTGACAGCTTGCTCCCCACAAACTTTCGATAAAATAGACAATCAAAGCTTGGATAAATTCGTTCATCTCTTATTTGATTTTTCTTTTTAAGAAAGTTCCAATATAGCTTTACAACATACGAAGGTTTGGCCCTGTGTCTGTCTGTTGTACATGCCCACTGCTTTGCCATAGGTCTATTAGAAACTTGATTGATTTCATCGACTGGGCTTATGTTCTTGCATAACTATATTGGAAAATGGCATTGCAAGTACGATTAAGGATCCAATCTTCCTAGTCGGATTGTAACTCGTTAAATTTTTATCTTGACAATCTAAGGTTGCTTGTTCTTTTTACTCTAGTTGAATTTGGCAACCATAACATGTTCTCTGTATTGCATGGTAAATAGCACTTTCATTATTTATCCTTTTCTAAAATATTCTTATTTAAAGATATTAAGAACGATTACAATTGTATGAAAAGGTGCGCTAATATGTTTTGTTTTTCTTCACCAACATTGTAGACCGGATTTATCCAATGCCTTGGTTTCATGAATTGCTTCTTTGAGTTTATTTCTTTAAAAAATAATTTATCTGCATGCTTTTGCCTCAGGTTTTGGCAATTGTCTGTGGTATCATACCATTTTTAAAGAGCCTAATCCTGAAAGATGATGCGCCATTCTTTTTTTTCACTGACAGTTGCCTCATCCTTGGGTATGTTGCAAATCCATTATTCTCTTTTACTGAGCTTTTCCCATTTATTGTTTTGGCTTAAATGCTCTAGATAGGTGACTTGCTGAATGTGTCTTTTTAATCCTTCAAGTTTGGGTGTGAATGAAGGCGAGATCATCTTATAAGCCCCATATTATGCAATATTGTTGGCTAGGCCCCGAGTCTACATGATGTAGAAGGAAAAAAATTTGATTTTTCATGGAAGCAATCATTGTATAAAAACCGTTCGAGGTGAATGACTTGAGATGCGTCTTGAATTGAGGTTTAAAAAAATGACTTGAGGCTTAAGCTTCATTGTCATCGGTGAGGCTTATACATTTTTTGTTTGAGGTATGCGCCTCGAGGTGTTTGAGGCGATGCCTCAATGAGATCATTTAAAAAAAAGTATTACATTATATATATATAATATACCTACTACAATTGCTCCTGCTCAATATTAGGGCTTGTGAGGTCTATGATTAACAAGAATAGTGAATCTTCTTTGCGGGGGAGTGAGTAGTCTTCTTCACGCGAGTGCGAGAGACCAAAGGGAGGATGATCATGTCAGATCTCCCATGCGAGAGCACTACCTCCTCTAGTGTGAGAATTCGACGCGACCAAGCAAGATGAGATGCATTTTTGTGATGCAGCAAACAAAATTATTATGAGATTTGTTTTTCTTTGATGGAAAATTCTTATGAGGAAATTTGAAATAAAGGTGGTATAATTTTTCCAAAATCTTTATGTTCTTACTTGTTTTTTTAATTTATCTTACTAATTTTTAAAATTTTGCTTTATCATTTTCATAATTTATTTATTTTGTTTTTTTAATTTTTTTTTCTATATATTTCTTGAATCTTATTTCAAAATTTCATTTTATATTAACATTTAAGTTGGAAATTTATGGTTTATTTCTTTGTGAAGATGAACAAAATAAAAATGATGATCTATATCATAAATATGAATTATTTATAGTTTTATGAGTCCTTTTTTTTAGGGTTATGCCTCAATCAACCTCAAGGCTTTTTGCCTCTCACTCCCCACAAAGACAAAATGCCTAAGTTTTCCCCACAAAGACAAAATGCCTAAGTTTTGAATTTTGCCTTTTGAAACCTTCCTAGGAATATGATTTGTCAGTATGTAAGAGTATGAGGTACCTTGCAAGTGGAGTCATTATCATGTATCATTAAGTAGAGAGAAAATGCCCAATCATCTTCATCATCAAAATATAAAAATAATACAATACTTGTCAATTTATGATTTTTTGTTGTTTTGAAAATTATTATATTGCCACCATAATCATGAAAGAAGTTGATTACAATAATAATCATCACTTAAATTTGAAAATTGTTCAAACTTTAATTTTATCATGCAAACATGGAAATATTGTGTCATCAAAGTCTTTAATTAAGAGTGGAACAATAAATCAAAATTTGAGTATCATTTTGACCCCTAAAATACTCATTGGACAAATCTGAGAACATTCGACAAGATCGATGGTCTATTGATGCGACACTGCGTGAGGCGGGTTTGACATGCTACATTTGATCAAATTATCTACGATAAAGAGCATCATTAATAAAAATATATTGCAACACTTTTTTTTTAATTAATTTGTACATTTAGCAATTTTTTTTGTAGTTTGTCTTTTTTTGAAAAATCAATGCATCATTTTGTTAAGAGGTTTAAGCCTTGGGTTTGATTGGAGTTGGCTTAACTTCCTCTTTAGAAGGCTTGGGTTGGGAAGGTAAAAATTTAATCTTTTTTCCATCATGTTCAAACATGCAGGTGTTGGATCTCCCATAAATATGAACATCGTCGTCAAATAACCATGGGTGACCCAGGATAATTTGACCAACATCCATCATCAATAAGTCACACCAAATCTTCTCCTTATACCCCACAAACTCAATGAGAATAAGGCTCCTATCTTTCACTTCCAAAGCAGTCAAATTGATCCAAGCAACCTTATAAGGGTTCGGGTGGGGGGTCATTTTCAGATTAAGTTTGAAAATCATGGTGGAAGAGACAACGTTAATACAACTTCCACTATCGATAATAACCTTGCAGTACTTGTCACCAATCTTGGTGAAGGTGTGAAAGATGGAAGTTCTACGCTAGTCATTACTCAGCTTAGGTTAGGATAAGGCACACCTAACAAGTTGAAGATCAACATGGTCCAATTTCTGTAGGCAATCACGGCGATGTCCTCTTCATAGAAGAAATCTTCCTCGTCATCAATGTGATGAACCAATTCAGTATCACGCTCATCCAATTATGGCGACCTTATATGGGTTGGAATACTGTGAAGCAATGTGTCCATAACTATGACACTTAAAACATTTGGTTCCAGGGTTAGTTTTAGGCGCCTCACGCTCGGGAGTTTTACCCTTGTAGTAAGGGTGGGGTTGGAATTGGCCAGCAGTGGGCTGACCAGTCATAGGACTAGGAGGTTTGTTTTGAGGTTGACTGGAGGAAGTTTTTAAAGGTGGATGGGAGTCTAGGTTTCTAGAATGGGATTGAGTCCTAGACTCTTCAAGGTCATGCACAAGACTGCAAGCGGCTTTCATAGTAGTAACTCCTCTTGCAAAAAGTTCATTATGAAGGTTTTCCTAAGGTCAGCTCTAAACATGGATATAATTTGGGCAGGTGTAGTGATCTTTTTGCCACTACAACGAATCATGTAATCGTCAAAAGCAGAAATGTAATCTTTCACGGGTTTATTACCCTTAGTCAGTCTTTTCCATCTATCTAAGAGTCTAGGATAGTAGGACGGAGGGAGGTATTTTTACCTGAGCTCTTGCTTCATAGTTCTCTAGTCAGTGATGGGGTATTCTCCTCGAACTTCATGCATATTTTCAAGGTTCGTCGAATATTGAGTAGCTCTTCTAGTAAGCTTCATTTCAGACAACCTAACCTTCCTAGCTTTTGATATGTTATACCACTTAAAATAGCTATTAATCCCTTTAAGCCAGTCTAGAAAAACTTGTGATTCGAGAGTGCCATCATAGGAAGGGGCATCTCTTTGGATGTTTTTTGAGTAATTGTGCATCATTATCTCGCCAATTGGGGTCATGACCTATAGGTTCACGATTGGGCCTATGGTTGTTATGACGGTAGGGATCTCGTGGTGGTCCGTCATTAGCTCGTGCCTCTTTAACATAGGGGGAAGGATGCCTAGAAATGGTGTACATCGTGTGATTCTCTAACCTTTCAATATTGTCTAAACATTCTCCATCTTGGTGGCGAAAATCAGCTAACTCACCTTGGGTATCTCTTATTTGTTGGGTCACAGTTCCTAACTGACCTACAATAAAGTCTAAGGTACACTGAATTTGTTTGGGGTCCATTGAGTCAAGTTGGGTAACTAATGCAGACACAACAATAATGTAAATATGTTGTATGGAAGGGTGGATGCAAACTATGACATCTACTAAAGGCAAGTGGGGAATCCTAGAATGCAACTAAGACACAATCGTACTCTGTTACCAAGATGATGTGAAACAATATAACAGTTGTAGGAATTGCAGGGAAATTTATAAAAATATTGGTAAGCTTTGTAATTACAACTTATTGTTTCACTAGATTAGATTCTAGGAATCCTTGGATATTGTTTTTGCTTTGGCAAGCAGTTACAAAGTAGATTAGAAGAAACTTAAAATAACGCTAAAGCTTAAAGTTCAACTAACATAAATCCATCGATTAACTATTAGAACGATCACCTTGAGTTTCCCTCCCTCACACTCTTGAGGATTTTTAGCAGAAGAATAGCTTTAACAATATTAATGATGCCACTATAAGACAGAAGATGCTTACAATATTACCCAATGAAAATTTATTTGGAGAGGAAGAAGTTAGTGGATGTTAGAGGATTTGCCACTAACCGGGGATTTGATGCTCGTCAAGGAGAAGAAGATCCGATCGATGTATTCTTTGACGGTGTGGTCGATCTCAAAGTTGATGTCGAAGAAGGGCACATCTACTCGTCCTTGATAATCATAAACGAATCCATGATCTTGTTCGGGATTGGCCATTCATGGGTAAAGAGGCTGAGGGTGGTTGTGTATCTTTTTTCTGAGATGATGTATCAAGCAAGGGAGAAGAGATGTAAGGGAGGAGGGAGGGGCTTTGGTTGTCGGCGGCTTGTATGGAGAAAGGGGAGGGAAGGGGTTAGAGAAAGGTTAAGAGAATTAGAAGACTAGCTCCAAAAATTATTGTGATTAATTAGTGGTGTTAATGAAAAAAGAGGTGGAATTCAAATTTTGAATTCTCAAAAGAGTGGGAGGGAGGGACGGCCGGCCTTAGAGTGAGGGAATTGATTGTGGTTAATTGGGGAAGGGTTATAAGTGGAGAGAGAGAGAGAGCGGCGGCCCAATAATGGGGAGGTTGATTTGTGGAATTGGTTGATTACTATAATTAGAATCTTAAGTTTGGAAAGGAATTAAGAGCCTTTCAAAATTTAAAATTCAATTTAAGTAGATGGAGGGAGCATTATTACTTATTTCAAAATATGAGGGAAATTTGAATTTCAAATTAATTTGAAATTTGGAATTCAGATTTTAGGTTTCCCAAAATACTTTGAGCTAGATTAGGAAAGTAGTAATGGGCCAATGTGAAATTGGAACCAAGGGATTGGGGAGGGGTTGGCCGATGGCTAGGGTTGGGCTAGGTAGGCCAACAACTAAGGGAGGGGCTAGAATTTGGGGTTTAGGTTGGCAGAGGGTTGGCGGCTGGGCTTGGGACCAATGGGTTGGGTAGCGCGGGGTGGAGGCCGGTAGTTTGAGGTGGAGTGAGGGAGGAGGCCGGCGGTTTGGAAAGAAGCAAAGGAGGGAGGAAAGGAGTAGGGGAAACTGAGAACCAGGACACTTCCTACAGCTGGCGGGTGTTGTTTTTCCCCTCACCTAGGGATTTCTCCTCTCTCTCGAGAGCTCTCAATACTCATGAGAATGATAATGTAGAAATTTTCATTGATCATCTTCTAAAAACTCATACAATAGTTAGAGCTCTCATATATAGGCCTCAATGCAACAAAAATCACAAAGACTAAATGCCCTTTGGCTACAACATAAACTAATCCCTCACAGGGATACAATGGTAATGATTAAAACATAAACAAAAGTAATACATAAAGTGCATCATAAATAAAGACTCCTAATCATAGCCATGATCTATGATTCCTCTGGTGATAGATGCGTCAGAATCTCCTGCTGATGTCCTTATCAAATATATAATGAATGGTGGTTTAGCCTAGCACATCATGTGAAACCCGACGTCTAAGATGACCCCTGTCAGTAGAAGGGGAGATCGGTCTATCTCCATACGCTGCAACATTTGCGTATTATTATACATGAAGGGTAAAATCATAAACAAAAATAATATACATCATATACTTGAGCCACCATGTCTGAAAGGAGGCTCAAGTCTCTTCTTTCTCCTTCTATCATTAGCTATGGAGGTCTCCCTATACACAGTTGTACGACTTTGAGGCATTGAAGGGTACCTAAATAGTCTCTGTCCTCTAACCCGTATGCTATATGCTCAGATCCCCATCTCGAAGAAAGAAGGGAACGTGTGTCGAATCCAAGACAACCTTATGTGTGAAATGCCTGTCAGAGCATCCATATGAGCAATATAAAACTAAGAACCTATCCCAAGGCGAAGAAGAAACGCCTAGGTCATGTAAGCTGCCTCCAAATACACTGACAATAGAAGAGACCCAGTTGACGTATGTCAACTATTACAGGAACAACTGGTAATCCATCTAAAGGAGTGGCCTGAATCAGTCCAAACTATCTCGCTGTCATGTTAAGATTATATCCATCCAATATCACTAAGCTGTGCCATCTATAGCAAACCCAACAAGTCTTATACTAATAAAATATGTAGCAATCAATATGTAGTCTGACCTGGAAAGTAAAGTGGAAGTGCTCCTCTTAGTTTGAGAATTCATTAGTGATACACCGAAACTCTGATGAGGTAAAAAACCATAAGGGGATCTGTAGATCAGCCTGTAACGATCCGTCATCTACAAGGGTGAAAACATAAACAATCTGATCTGAGCTCTATCCGTGAAAGATGTCGCTCTGCTAACTGGATCACTGAAGAAAAACGATGCTTTGTAAAGTAACCCGATAGCTCTGGACAACTGTAAGTGCTAGCAACTTGCACATATATCCATCCATGAAGGTGGTTCTAAGGAATCTCTACGATGCATTGAGCATGGCCGTATGGAGTAAAAATCTACCCCAAACTGTGGTAAATCTGCACAAGAATTGTAGGGGCAAGCGAGCCTATCCTCCCACTTGCTATCAAACTAGCCATAAAAATCATGTCGGGTCGGAAAACTCTGCTTTGGCTAGGAAAAATAAAGTAACAGAGCCACGTAGCAATGAAAGACGCCAAAAACATATCATCTGAAAATCTTTTGGTTGAAATAGGCTGCAATTCATCTACTGATCCTGACTTAAAAAGATCTTCTGAATAATGTTCTATATCGTGTGATCTCCTGCTGAAAGTATCCTGAATTCGTGGAAACTCTGCAACAAGTGCTGAAGAATGTAACAAGCTCGCAATCCAAATATCTAAAGGATATAATTGATAGGGCACAAAGCCCTCTGTCAATTAAGGTGGATTCAAATTTGTTCTCTTAGACAAATATTCACCCTAGGTCTATAAGATACCCTTGGACAACGTAACCCATGGATGCCGAAAAAAATCTTTCTGTCAGGTTGGGTTGACTACCTCCTATGACTAAGTAGATCAGGGATCATGATGGCCCTAGATGACAGAACCATGAGATCTTGATCGGGCTCATCACCAAACCCCTACCATCCGCTTTAAGTGCAAGGTGGTGAAATTTCAAATTTTAAATATCAAACTTTCAAATATCTAAACCAATGCTGCTACTATACGCCGGATATCACGTATCTACAGATACAATGTATTCATTGATGACTAGTCTTAATCGAAAGTTCTCTCTCATCACAAGGAGGGGTAATTAATTATAGGGAATTGCACCTATAGGAAACCAAAACTCAGATCATAAAGTCCTCGCAAAATGACGACAAAAGATCTGGGTAGTGTCTTATCTTCAAACCTAATATGCCTTTTGAAAATTGACCCCGGATCTTAATTCGTTAAAACTCCCCCCAAAGGTCAGGGAAGGCCATGGCGAGAATTTTCTAAGCCCACAACATTTTGAATTGGATTTTTGTGACTTCGTGTCTGTTGTTCATCATAATATTGCTATGTTTTTTAAACATTAATATTGAGTTCTTTTGAATAGGGTTCCACTAGAATGTCAAGATTTTTGAATTTGTTAAATTCAGTTAATATAACCTTAGTATATATACCTATTAATGTGCTTGCTTTAGAAAATGGATATTTTGTCCCCAAATTAAAATTATGATGTACATTAAGGGCTAGTTCGTTTTAATATAAGTGCTTAGTCTCCATTATGGAATTGAGTTCAATTATTTACTTGCTAGAATGTGAATTAGAATGAATTCATAGTTTAAAATGATAGTAATAATAATAATAATAATAATAATAATAATAATAATAATAATAATAATAATAATAATAATAATAATAATAGAATTAGTAGTAGTAATTATAACAATATAGTAATAGTAATAGTAATTATGTATAAAGAAAATGTGTGTCTAAGTAATTATTAATTAATCAGTAAGATAATGAATAATTCTTTTTAGTCATACATCAATTGTTTGAAAATTATTTAGTCTAGTGTAATCAAGCTTGTATTGATTGATGATAATATTATAAAAATTATCCTGTTTAATTAATCGATTTAATCTTGAAATTTATATTATGATAAGATAATTAACTTACTAGTAATATAATTATTAAGAAATAGAATGAATTGTATCATGATGTATTGATCACTATACTAATTATTTGGATAATAAAGTATTTTAACTATTGCATATTAAATAATTAAGCTATTATTAGAATAATTAAGTATTAATCAATGTTTAAAGTACTAGTTTAGCCTAAGTTCTTTGACACCACACAAAATTTGAGTTTGAGAGATGTTAATAGTTCAAGCAAAGCAAATAGACACCTCTGAAACTTGCATTTAAAACTCAGCTCCGGTAACTTCAAGATATTTTTGTAAAGTAAAATAAGCCTTTAGTTATATTATTTTTTCTCTTTTGTGTTATTTAAACAAAAGTTAAGTGTGAAATCAAGTGTACTTAAATTTTTATTATGTTCAATTCTAAATATTGACAGAATCTCTTTATTTCCAACTTCTTAATTGTATGGTGTTTTAATTTCAGGAAGCCATGAACAGAATTTCATTAGTTCCAACTACTTAATTGTATGGTGTTTTAATTTCAGGGAAGCCATGATTCCTTGCATTTTACTTGCTTTGGGTGGTAATCTTGTTGATGGTATGTGAAGATCTTTCCTCAAGTTTATTATTATTATTATTATTTTTGTTGTTGTTGTTGTTGCTGTTGTTATCACTATCACTTTATGGAACTTTCTGAGCTTTCTAATCTGCTCTTACTTTATCACTATCACTTTATTATTGTTGTTGACAGTGGTCGTTGTCTTGTGCTAGAAAATTCTATAGGGTACTAAAGAGATAACTCTCGCAATATTGCTTGAGAAAGGTAGAAATGTGTGTTGTTTGAGTAGGCAACCTCCCACCTTGGCGTGGTTGCACAAAGCAGTAGCAGCTAAAAGGAAAATGTGAAAAAGGAGAAACAGAAATAACAAACAGAATGGTATATAATTATATCAAAAAACTATCCATCTCCCTTCCTTCGTTCTATCTGTGTACATATTCTCTATCAAATTGTTACCATATTTGTCCATACAATGCTAAAGCGAGATAATAATAACATAACTATAAAGGGACGAAAAGCTGTAATAGAAACTAGTGGAAGTAACAGAAAGGTGATATTAGTGGTATATTATCTTGCTTTCTTTATAAAGCTCCGCATCAGTTCTCTCTTGCATCGAAAGAGTTGGTGCGAGTTGTAGTGGTGCCGAAGAGTTCATCAGGTGGTTGGTAAACATATATATATCAGAAATGTTAAAAGTTGAAGACGTGTTCATATGAGGCGAGAGCTCTACGATAGGCATTATTGTTGATGCGCTGGAGGATCAAAATATGACCAATCTTGCGAGGGCTCAATTTTTGCGCAGTCTTACCATCACAACATCGTCGGGAGAAAAGACTTTGCATTGCTTGTTGTTGACCCCTATACCTCAAACCACGCAATAAAGGACCCCAATTGGTGAATAAAATATTACACGCCTTAGCGCCACATGTCACTTGAAGGGGTCAAATGACCTCTGAATATCAAACGGATGGCATCATTACGATCAGGACATTGAATTCTGCTAGATCAAGGCCCCTCACAATTGAATCGGATGAGACCGGTCAAAAGGGACGACCGACACCCGAAATTAAAGCGCGAGACTGATCAAATGATCCCGGATCGACGAACAAACTTCATCGTTGCGTTTGAAATATTGCCAACCAATAAAAACTGCATTTTATTTATTCAATTTGGAGTATCTAGATTGGTGACACGAATCCTTAATGCAAAGATGTGCATATCGAGGAAATTTGCCTCTACGGAGACGACATGACGTCCGATTACCAAACGGACAGTGCCATTGCGTCCAGAACGTCCTCGACATTCAAAATATACATCTTTTGTGAATAATTGGGATCAATCGTAATGGTGACATGGATCCCAAGGTAATAACACGCATATCGAGGAATTTGGCCCTCGATGTCGCCCAAACAATTTCAGATCGACAAACGGACAGTGTCATTGCGTCCGGAACATCGTCTAGATTCAGAATATATATTTCATTTAATGAATTTGGATCATCCGAGATGGTGGCGAATTTCTATGCAATTCAAATATGATATAAAGACATGCGTTACGATGGAAACAAGGCCTCGAAAATGCTCGAATGACGTCTAATCGACAAACGGACAGCCCCATTGCGTTCGGAACGTCGTCGACATTAAGAATACACATTTTATTTAATAAATTTGTATCATCTGAGATGGTGGCGAATTTCTAAGCAATTCAAATATGATATAAAGCCCTGCGTTACGACGGAAACAAGGCCTCAAAGATGCTCGGATGACGTCCGATCGACAAACGGACAACGCCATTACGTCCGGAACATCGTCGACATTCAGTATATACATTTTATTTAATAAATTTGGATCATCCGAGATGGTGGTGAATTTTTAGGCGATGCAAATATGATATAAAGGCCTGCATTACGACGGAAACGAGGCCTCGAAGATGCTCGGATGACGTCCGATCGACAAACGGACAACGCCATTGCGTCCGGAACATCGTCTCCATTAAGAATCTACATTTTATTCGATCAAATTGGATTGTTTGAGGTGGTGTCGCAAATTTTAAAGGTGATCCAAATTTGATGCGAAGGCACGCACTACGAGGGAAATTAGCCTCGTCGGTGACGAAACAACGTTGGATCGACAAACGGATAGTGCCATTGCGTCCGGAACGTCGTCTGTATTAAGAATATACATTTTATTTGATCAAATTGGATCGTTTGATATGGTGTCGCAAATTTCAAAGGCAATCCAAATATGATGCAAAGGCGCGCATATCGAGAAAAATTGCCTCTACGGAGATGAAGCGACGTCGGATAGATAAATGGATAGCGTCATTGTGTCTGGAACATTCTCAAACTCCGAAAACTATATTTTGTTTATTCAATTTGAAGCATCCATATTGGTGGCACGAATCTCGAGGCGAAACACACATACCGAGGAAAGTGGCCTCGTCGCCGCCCAAACGACGTCCGATTGCAAAATAGACTACGCCATTGCGACTAGGACATCAACAATTCCCTTAATATACTACCAATTTGTCTAACGTCTGTATTCGTCAAATCGACACGTAAAACGAGGCAAAAGCACAAATTTCGAAGAAATCACGCAAATCAAAATCATTTTCATTGACTAATGCATCATTGTCATCCTCAATTAATGCTGTAAATCTTATACTAAATCCCTGTAAACTCCGTAAAGCAAGCTGAGCTAGCGTTGTATCCCATAAATTCCGCTGAACAGGTTGCCTCGATCGTTGTATTTGCTCTCTTCCTTAAAATAAAATCAATGGGTCATTCGTCGGGGCTCTTCTTAACACATCCACAACGAGCGAGCCTCAAGATCGTCTCCACTCCCACGAAAGGATCTTCCTGCCTTTTCTCGGTTTCAAAACGGAAGTAAAGGTCGTCGTTGTACCGAGAACCTCAACGCACAGCTTCTCTTTCCACGATTCAGCTTCCCCACTTCCTTGCTACTTTCCCACTCTGACGCCTCCAACAAACCTCTCAGCTTTACTAGGCCCACACAGCAGCAGCTCCTCTACTCCAACCATTCAGCCCCTTTGCTCCGAGTTTTGCTTTTAATTGATAGAGGAAATGGAGGAGACGAAGCCCAAGAGCCAGTCCGACGCCATTGAATACTTCGAGCTGAACCAGAGAGGAGCTCGACACCTTCCTTCTTCCCTTCATAAATCTAAAACTCACGCTGACCACCCTCGTCCTTGCTCTCAACCGCTCCACCTATCCTTCTTCTATCTTTGCCGTGAAGAATAGATCATAAGAAGGAATAAATAACTCTCTACTTTATTCATGCTGCAACCTTTTTTTTTTAACGCCCTCTCCAACCTGCTATTTGTGCAAGCTCTCTTATAGTATCAAAATATTCTTTGCATCATTGCTTGAAGTTTAGAATCTTTAAAAAAAAAGAGAAAGCTATTTTGTCTTTTTCCTTAGTCATGTGAGCACTCTGTTGAGGGCAACTTTTCATCATTTTAGATTTCATCTTTTCATCATTCTAGATTTCAGCTTTTCATTATTTCAGGTTTTAGCTTTTTATCATGTAATCAAGGTTGATTATTTGAGGGTATTTAACTCATGTGGTGTCTAGTTGTCATATTCTAACCTGAAGATGAATGCATAGTTCATTCTAAGTTATTCCTCTGTAGAAAACATTTATGTGATTCAGCATGGTAGATTTGCTCTAGGATATATAATTTCAGTTGACATCAAATTTAAATCTGGATGAACATTATTACCATCCTTAGTTTTAATTTAAGCATTTTTTTTTCTTTCCTAAATGAGGCTTTGTTTGTAGTTCAATAAGAGAATTGAGGGTTTGATGAGGCTTAAAAAAAAAAAAAGAAGAAAAAGATGTTTCAAAAAAAAAAAAAAAAAAAAAAGAGGAAAAAGAGATAAAAAAGAGAGTTCCAAAAAAAAAAAAAATGATGAGTGAAAGAAAATATTGTCTCATTTTGCCACTTCGCCGTCACCACCAATATTGCAAAGGTAAAATTCCTTTACACCTTAAATGCGATAGCCCATTTCGGAGTTTGTGGCGCACCGGAAAACCGCCCATACACGCCTTTATTGTGCGTGGTGGGATGGGACCCCGGTGCGGCGCCTACGACGAGATGAGAAATCACCTTAAGGTCCATTTCGACGTCCGCGGCGCATCGGAAAACCGCCTATACACGCCTTTATTGCGTGTGGAGGGATGGGACCCCAATGCGACGCCTACGACAAAATGGAGTCATTTATAAGTACCCTCGAGCGAGGGGAAAGCAAACTGTGTTTTTTCTTTATTGTTATTTTTTATGCAGGTGCACTCGAAGACCCCATACACGCCTTTATTGCGCGTGGTGGAAGGAAAGTACACGGCCGTGGTGTTCTCGTATGAGGGCACCTACCATACACGCCTTTATTGCGCGTGGTGGGAAGGCTAGTCTCCCAAAATTTCTCCTAAACGGGGGAGACGCCGGGAAGCTGCCGAAATTTTGTCTGAAAAAGACAAGGACTTGGACACTTTTTGGACAACTTGGGACATAAGAACTTAGACTCAAAAATGACTTGAATAATTTGAATAAAAATTTGATCAAATAAAGAAGAAAAATGCTTGTGATTGCAACAAATTGAGCTCAAATGAACATTAAATGATCATGACATTCAAAATCAAATGAAATTGAATATAAGAGAACAACACTAAATTGAGCTTCATATCAGGATAAAAAAAATTGCAATCAAATATTAAATGATCAAAATGATGAATTTATAAGGGATTTGTGATCTCTACAAGCATTGAATGATAAGTGCTAATCATGATCATTCAAACAAGAATCAAGTGAGAAATGACATTGATATACACTTGAGTTTGAAATCATAAGGCTTGAACTTGATTGAACTTGCAAGGACAACACGGGACTCGAACAGAAGAGGCTCATTTTGAGCATG
The DNA here is from genome assembly GCA_016618105.1 of Dendrobium huoshanense. NCBI lineage: Eukaryota > Viridiplantae > Streptophyta > Magnoliopsida > Asparagales > Orchidaceae > Dendrobium > Dendrobium huoshanense. Next base: position 31,710,246 of record CM028355.1, read on the forward strand.
AACTTTATGGAAGACCTCATTTGGACTTGAACTCTATCAGAATGTGACATGAACTTAAGCCTAATTAAATATGTAATGATTTGAATCATACGAACTTGAAAATGAATCTAAGTTGAATTGAATTATGATTGAGGTGAATAAATTGAAAGGATAATTTTCCTATTGGAATTTTCACTTTGGTTTGAATGCGAATCTTAAACTAAGAAAGATTTGAGTCATTCAAATCTCATGCAAACAAACAAGGACCCATGTGTTAATCCTTTCCAAAACTTTGACATGGAACTTTTGAATGATAATATGCAAAGATCATCTTAATTGGGATAAAGATGTTGATAAGTGATGATTTTAGACTTATCATGTATATTGAATCATCAAAGTAAGAAGTTTGCAAATGAAGTTTGTTCGTATGCAATCAAAGAAGACTAAGGAGCTTAATTTGATTATAAACTCATGATATAAGCTTTTGGACCATACCAATTGATTTATAAGATCAGAGCTAACTCATCCCTAATCTACTTGTAGTGAATGTATTGATCCACTAGAAAGGCTCTTGAAAAATATGATGGTTCATGGTTTGCTTGTAACCAATGCCAAAGTATTCAACTACAATCATGCACAAAGGATGTAGCATGTTAGTGGGTAACATTAGAAGAGCCATAATGAATAGAAATATTTATTATGCTCAAGGATTCAATCATCATTTGATTTGCAAGCAACCATCGATAAGGTTTAAGTACACATGATAGTCCTTCCAAACAATGAAATCTTTTGCTAACATACAAATAAACTCAAGGGATGTGCAATGAATACGATGATATCCCACCAATCAATACTTGTGAACTTGCATATACATGTAGCAACCAATATGCAAGTGGATAAAATAACCTACCAATCAATATGCATGAAGGGGTTGGTAGAAAATGTGAAATCATATGAATTATCGTAGGAGACTTGTTAGATACATAAAAGTTCCATCCACGAGCAAATACAAAAAAAGAAGATCTGCAATACATACAATCTCTCAATGAATACAGATGTATGTATAATATGACACCCAAAGGTAGATGCAGAAAGACTTCAGTAAATGCAGTATCCTGAAGTCAATTTCAGTCTGTGAAGGAATACATCTACCTACCTAGATGCAGCAGTAGCGGATGTATTGAAAAGACAAAAAATCACAACAAAATGCATGAAGAATATGACAAGTGATAGCTCATACGATCCAAGGTAAGAGATTAGTTAGTGCATTATGATCCACCTACCGAAAGTAAATAGTGCACGACAGTATACATGTACGAAACAACAAACCACTGATCCAGAAGCTGCTACAACACGTCACCGGATCTGCAACACTCATACAAGCAGACAGAAGGCGTCCACAACTACAATGCCACGCCACCGGATCCGCAACATCTTTGCAAGCAGACAGAAGGCGTTTACAAATATTTCAAAAATACCCTCGCACATGCACTGTAGTTTGTACACATTTAGGTACACTAAAAGAGGGTATACAATCAACATCCGTAAGGGCCCCAGCGAGCGTGTTATTGGTACACACGTGATGTCTAGGAATGCTGCGCGGGTTATAAAATTTTGAACCCGATTCTCCTAAGCAGATAAAAGGAGTGCAGAGTTCAATTATAAATGCCCCCAAACACCCGCATGGGCCCCGACGAGCATGTTATTGGTACACACGTGACGTTTAGAGATGTTGCGCGGGTTATTAAGTGAATTCTAGTTCGAATCCGATCCTTCTATACGGATCAATAGGAGTCGACAGGGTTCGAACCGTCAAACAAATATACGGTTGTGGCGATCATCATATTTTTTTTAATACATTCATATTAGACCTTCAAGGCCTATAACAATAAGAATTCACTATCAAGGGCATAAAGCCTACAAAATCCGATCCTCGATCAATAGCTTGGTCGAGTTGACAAGGTTCAATCAACAAAAGAGAAATGACCCCAAACACCCCGATGATGGCCGTGTTGAATGCAGATCTCAACCGGAGGGGTTCCCAAATATTTTCAAATGTCTCCCAAATATCCAAAGTTCATTTCAAATATTTCAAAACTTCACCCAAAATACCCATAAAAATCCAAAAATCCAAAACTCCACAAAAATCCTAAAATCCCAAAAATATTTAAAATTGAAATCCAACTATAGAACACTTAAAGCAAAATCCATCTATCATCCGCAATAGTTTGCCGAGGTGTACAAATTTAAAATTACTTCAGCTCACAAAGAGTCAAATGCCTAGTCGAAAATATCATTAGGATTCATTCTCCAACAATCTCCTGCTAGTAAGGACGTGGTACGTGTCCTCTAACCGGCGGTTTGGCCGCCAAATGGCACCGCAAGATAAATGGTTATGACCCGGGCCCTCTAAACCAAGTGGTTTTGCCGCGAAATGGCACCACAAAATACCAGTTATGGCCAGCGCCGATACGCACCTTATTGGCATCAAATCCTTGAGATATGAATCAATAGGATATGATTGATAGGGCATAAAGCTCTCTGTTAACTAAGGTGGATTCAAATTTGTCCCCTTAGACAAACATCCAACCCAGGTCAACAAGGTCCCCTTGGACGAAGCAACCCATGGCTGCCGATAAGGATCCTTCTGTCAGGTTGGGTCGACTACCTCCTCTGACTAAGTAGACCAGGGATCACGATGACCCGGGACGACGGAACCATGGGATCTTGATCGGGTCCATCATCCATTCCCCCACCATCCGCTTTAAGTGCTAGGTGGTGAAATTTTCTATTTTAAATATCAAATATGCCCAAATTCCTAAACTTCCAAACATTTTAAATACCTAAATCCATTGCTGCTACTATATGTCATATAACACGTATTTCTACGTATCTGATTGACGACTAGCCTTAATCGAAAGTTCTCTCTCGTGATCGGGAGGGGTAATTAACTATAGGGGCTTGTGCCTATAGGAAACCAGAACTCAGATCATAAAGTCCTCGCAAAATGAGGGCGAAATCTCTAGGTAGTGTCTTATCTACAAACCCATCTGCCTTCCAAAATTTACCCTGGAACTTATTCCGTTAAAACTCCCCTCGTCGAATAAAAGAAATAGCGGGCGGAGGCCGGGGCCGAATTTTCGGAGCCCACACTTGTGAATATCACATTGAGTTTGTATTGTTCATTGGAAATAGTGAGTTTGTTTCGAACCTCATCCAGGATTGAGTGATGCTGGTTGGCGAAGTGTGCCGCAGTAGCATTTTTACATTTAGGAAAAATAACAACATCAAGTGTGTGGTTTGTAGACAATAATGAATGGAGTTCTTCCGATGGAGTGATTGAGCATTGAGTTTTATGCAAATTCTACTTGGCCAAGTACATGGTTTAAAATTGCGCAATATGAGGCTCGCCTTTGCGCAATTCCAGTAAAAAATGCATCGATGCTTACGCCTTAAGTTTTTTTTATGAGGCTTGCGTCTGAATTTGGTTGAGACCCGCCTCGCCTCACTGGCATGAGGCTTACGCCTCACGCTATATATATATATATATATATATATATATATATATATATATATATATATATATATATATTAAAACTTACATAAATCTTGAAGTAAATGCCCGACATTGGACTCTATATGAGAGGAGGAAGGGGAGAGAGCAGTTCATCATAATGATGATTCAAATGAAGAACTTCATAGTGATGACAGTGTTGATGACTTATGAGTTCTTATGTGATATGTCATTGTTATTTATTTTTGGAAATTGGAATTATATGTTAATGAAAATAATACTGGGATTTGGGAAAGATAGAATTTTGAGTTGAACTATATTTCATGTTCTTATTATTGGGATATTTTGATTTCACTTCATATCTTATGTGTTTTAATGTTTTATATTATTCACTCATTAGTATATAAAAAACTTATCATTTTATGTTTACGCAATCTTTTGATTTTGAGGCTTACGCCTCAAAACGTCTTGAGGCTTACGCCTCGCCTCACGAATGAAAAACACCTCAATACTTGAATACGCAATTTTAAACATTGGCCAAGTACGTTGTCCCATGTTTTAGAATGATTTTGCATGAGACAACATAACATATTTCCAAGTGTACAATTTACTACTTCCGTTTGTCCATCAGATTATGGGTGGTATGCGGAGCTTAAGTTAATTTTTGTGTTTAATAGCTTCCACAATTCTCATCAAAAGCAAGGTTTTAAAAGGCGAAATCGGGAATCGAGGCGTTTTTTCTAAACGAGGCGAGGCGTAAGCCTCAAAACAATTAAAATAAATTAATTTAAAATTATAAATAATGATAAAAAATAGTACGCAGCAGCATGTAAGTATTGGTGTAATTGTCGATCCCACTTTTCATCTATAATATCCCATATTTCTTTGTAGGCACTTTCTTGACCTTCCAAATCTTTTGCAATATCTTCTTTAGCCCTATTCATTGCTTCATAAATAAATCCCATAGTCGGGGCCCTCTCACCATCAATCATTCTAAGCACCTGTACTAATGATCATGTTGTCTTCAAAGCATAATTTGTACTGCGCCAAAATGAATCGTCTCTCACAACAATCTTTTTAACTTGCTTTCCTTCTTGTTTTTTGGCCCATGAACTTTTATCCCACTCTTCAGAAGCAAACATTACTTCCAAAGGTTGTCTTAACTCCTTGAATCTCTGCAATGTTAAATATGCAGTAGCAAATCTTGTAACAGCAGGTCTAATAATTTCCTGTTCAGTGAATTTTTTCATCAAGCCGAGTATCCAAGAATGATTGTATATAAACTTACTAATGAATTTAGCCTTCAATATGGCTGATTTATGTTGAGGCAACTGTCCCAACCTCTCAAGCATCAAGTCAATACAATGTGCAGCACAAGGAGTCCAGTAAAGGTGAGGCCTCTTCTCCATTAACATTCTTCCTGCAGCTTTGTATGCACTTGCATTATCAGTAACAACCTGTACTACTAAAGCATCTCCCACTTCCTCCACAACTTCATCTAACATTTCAAACAATAATTGTGCATCCTTTATAAAGCTTGAAGCATCTACTGATTTGAGAAAAAACTGTTCCATATGGATTGTTGACCAAAAAATTAATAATACTTCTATGTCGAATATCTGACCAACCATCTGACATTATTGTCACTCCTTTCTCAATCCAAGTCTTCTTAACATCATCCACCATTTTTGAAGTTGTCTTAACCTCCTCATTCAGCATCCAAGTCCTCAGCTCATACATGCTTGGAAGTTGTAATTCTCTTCCATAGCTTCCAACAGATCGTAACATATTGATCCACGACGGACTCCTAACAATATTAAATGGAATCCCATTTTCATAGATGAATCTGGCGATATCCAAACAAACTCTATTCCTGAGTTCTTTTGTAGCTGTAGAAGGCTGAATATCCTGAGTATTTATGTTTTCGTCGTTATCAATATTTAGCATAAATTTATCCATGGGCCCCCGACTACCTCGGTCAGAAGAAACTAGATGGCTTCCAGTACTGGAACCTTCATGCTGTGATCCATAGTAAGAAGAGTATCCTTCATCTCTTCCATATTTCTTTGTGTGACCTCCTTTGTGGTGGCAAACTTCTTTAAATAATTTATACATTCTTTCTTTACCTCATCAGGAACTTTTGCACATGGTCCCACATTGACATGAGTGCAGGCTAGATGATCCTTCAATCTCTTGATGCCATCAGTTATGCGCTTCTTACAGAAATTACATTTCATGTAAACATATCCCTTCTTTGCACCTTCGCCTGACACTTCAACTTGAGTTCCATATTTCCATGCAGGATCTTTCCTTCTTGTGCCACTAGTCATGCTAACAATAGGATATATTTCAACAATTATTTGTACTACCAAATACCATTAATAAAACAACATGAATACAAAAATATACCAGTCTGCCGGGGGTCCAAGGGGGCGCTGCCCCCTGGCGGGGTTCGACCTGTGTACCGAGCGTGTACCGAGCATGTACTGCTCAATACCGAGCATGTACCGCTCAGTACCGAGCGTGTACCGCTCAGTACCGAGCATGTACTCATGTACCGCTCAGTACCGAGCGTGTACTGAGCATGTACCGCTCAGTACCGAGCGTGTACCGAGCATGTACTGCTCAGTACCGAGCATGTACCGAGCATGTACCGCTCAGTACTGAGCATGTACTGAGCATGTACTCGGTACCGAGCATGTACTGAGCAGTACCGAGCATGTACAATCTGATGAAGCGAGACATGAAGCAAATAACGGGAAGAAATATCATTACCTAGCCGTGAAAAAAGAACCTTCGATTACAGGAAGCTGGAGAAGAAGAAGCGAGACATGAAGCAAATGACTGGAAGATTACGGGAAGAAAGAGAAGAAGAAATAAATCGTTACCTTCGATCGCCTCCAGTTATGTTCGAACTCGACCGAACTGTGGTCGTCGAAGTCAACGGAGTTCTCCTTTCAGTTCTTACCCGAAGCAGAAGCAGGTATGTTACCCTAATACTCGACTCTTATACGACTCTCACCGCTCGATCTATATACTTACAAATCGAAGCGGTGCCTCGTTTCGCTTCGAGGCGCTACGAACCGAAGCCTACGCCCTGTGCGAAATAAGCGCACGCTCCGCCGAATCCAACGAGGCGTAAGCCTCAACGCGCAAATGCTTCGCCTCGCCTTGAGTCGCATCTCAGTGCGTACGCCTCTTCCGCCTTTTTAATCATTGGTCAAAAGTGACTGATAAATTTGATGTCACGATCGAAAGTAAGGCTGCAAGGTACTCCATGAAGGCTAACAATCTCGTGAAAAAATAGATAAGCAATATGAAGAGCATCAAATGTCTTTTTACAGGCAATAAAATGAGCCATTTTGAAGAATTTGTCGATCACAACCATAATTGAATCAATGCCTTTTTGTGTTCTAGGAAACTCTAATGCAAAGTTTAAACTTAAAATCTTCCCATATAGAATCTGGAACCGGTAACAGTATATAGAGGCCGGTGTTTTGGCTGGTGCATTTGAATTGTTGGCAAGTTGAACACCTCTCAACATAACTAGAAGCATCTTGTTTGGTACGAGGCCAGAAGAATCATTCTTTCAGCTGGAAGTTTGTTTTTTCATGACCTAAATGAACTGCTAACTCATATGCATGTGTTTCCTTAATCAATTGCTATCTCCAAGAAGAGTCTGAAACATAGAGTGCATTTCCCTTGAACGAAAACCCATGTCTAATTGAGTAGTTAGCTGGAGGTTTTGCTGATAAGCATTTATTCTAGATTTCAGAGAAGTCTTTGTCAGATGTATGAAGCTCCTTAAGACATTCAAGTCCTATTGTGGGCTCCGAAAATTCGGCCCTGGCCTTCGCCCGACTATTGTTTTTTCTTTATTCGGGGGGAGTTTTAACGGATTAAGTTCCGGGGTAAATTTTGGGAAGGCTGATGGGTTTTTAGAAAAGACACTACCCAGAGATTTCGCCCTCATTTTGTGAGGACTTTATGATCTGAGTTATGGTTTCTTATAGGCGCAAGCCCCTATAGTTAATTACCCCTCCCGTTCACGAGAGAGAACTTTCGATTAAGGCTAGTCGTCAATCAAATACGTAGATAATATGTGTTATCTGGCATATAGTAGCAACAATGGGCTTGAGAATTGAAAGTTTGATGGGTTGGAAGATTTGATATTTAAAATAGAAATTTCACCATCTTGCACTTAAAGCAGATGATGGACCCGATCAAGATCCCATGGTTCGGTCATCCCGGGCCATCGTGGTCTCTGGTCTATTTAGTCAGAGGAGGTAGTCGACCCAACTTGATAGAAGGATCCTTATCGGCAGCCACGGGTTGCTTCGTCCAAGGGTACTTTGTAGACCTGGGGTGGATATTGCTTAAGGGGACAAATTTGAATCCATCTTAGCTAAAAGAGAGGGCTTTATGCCCTATTAATTATATCCTATTGATTCATATCTCAAGGATTTGATGCCATTAAGAATCGTATTGATCTGACCATAATCAGTATTTCATGAAGCCATTTGACGGCAAAACCACTCCGTTTAGAGGACCCCGGGTCATAACTGTTTATCCTGCGGTGTCATTTAGCGGCAAAATCGCCGGTCAGAGGACACGTACCACGTCCTTACTGGTAGGAGATTATTTGAGAATGGATTCTAGTGATATTTTCGACTAGACATTAGTTCTATGTGAGCTGAAGTAAATTTTAATTTGTCCACCCCGGCAAACTGTTGTGGAGGGTGGATGGATTTTTGCTTTAAGTATTCAGATGATTAATTTCAATTTTAATTATTTGGGTTTTGGAATTTTTGTGGAGTTTGGATGTTTAGGAGGCATTTGAAATAATCGGAGTTAACCCCTCCGGTTGAGATTTACATTCAATACAGTTATCATCGGGGCAACTTTGAGGTCATTTTATTTGAAAATATTTTTATTTTGTGGATATTTGAGGGCATTTTGAAATGCTTGAAATTAACTCCTCCGGTCGAGCTCTGCATTCAAGATGGCCATCATCGGGGTGACTTTAAAGGCACAAAGCCAATGACGAACTTGATACTCTATTCGCAAATTGACAAAGTCAATAAGGTTCAATCTAAAAATGGAAATGATCCAATGCATCCCGATGATGGCCGTGTTGAATGTAAATTTCAACCGGAGGGGTTAATTCGAAATATTTCAAGCTCCAACCAATACCCACGAAATTCAAAGCTCTCATAAATCCAAAACTCCACAAACCATCCAAACCAAGAATATTTAAAATTTAAAATTAAATCATCAATCACTTAAAACAAAATCTATCCAACATCCGCAACAGTTTGCCGAGGTGGACAAATTAAAATTTACTTCACCTCATATAAAGCTAATGTCTAGTCGAAAATATCACTATGATCTATTCTTAAATAATTTCCTGCCAGTAAGGACGTGGTACGTGTCCTTTAACCGGCGATTTTGCCGCCAAATGACACCGCATGATAAACAGTTATGACTCGAGGCCCTCTGAATCGAGTGATTTTGCCGCCAAATGACACCACAAAATATCGGTTATGACCAGAGCCAATACGTTCCTTAGTGACATCAAATACTTGAGATATGAATAAATAAGATGTAATCGATAGGGCACAAAGCCCTCTGTTAGTTAAGGTGGATTTAAATTTGTCCCCTTAGATAAATATTCACCCCAGGTCTATAAGGTACTCATGGACGAAGCAACCCATGGTTGCCGACAAGTATCCATTTGTCAGGTTGGGTCGACTACCTCCTCTAACTAAGCAGACAAGGGACCATGATGACCCGGGACGATGGAACCATGGGATCTTGATCGGGTCCATTATCCATTCCCCCACCATCCGCTTTAACTGCAAGATGGTGAAAATTTCATATTTTAAATATCAAGTCTTCAATCTTTCCAAAACATCATGCCCATGCTGATACTACATGCCTGATACCATGTATCTATGGATATAATGTATCTGATTGATGACTAGTCTTAATCGAAAGTTCTCTCTCATTATCGGGAGGGGTAATTAACTATAGGGACTTGTGCCTATAGGAAACCAGAACTCAGATCATAAAGTCCTCACAAAATGAGGGCGAAATCTCTTGGTAGTGACTTATCTACAAACCCATATGCCCTCCTAAAATTTACCTCGGAACTTAATTCTGTTAAAACGCCCCCCCCCCCCCCCCCCCCCCAAAGAAAAAGCAATAACAGGCGGAGGCATGGGCCGAATTTTTGGAGCCAACAAAGTTCTTCAAGCTGTTTGGGAACATTTGATTTCACCATCCACAATGCCTCTAGGCTACGATCCTCGTCAAGAGTCGTCCGTTGATTCCCTTCAGCCATATCACCCAGTTGAAGCTCTGATATCACTATGGCGTAGTAGCAAAAAACAGTAGCACCTAACAAGAAAATGGGATAAGGAGAAAGTAAGAAACAGAAATAACAAACAGAAAGGTGTATGATTTATCAAAATATTATCTATATCCCTTCCTCTGTTCTACCGTTGCATATATTCTTCTATCAAACTGTTACTATATTTGTCCATACAATGCTAAAGCGAGAGAATAATAATATAACTGTAAAGGGACAAAAAGCTGTAATAGAACTTAGTGGAAGTAACAGAAATGTGATATTAGTGGTATAATGTCTTGCTTTCCTTATAATGCTCCGCATCACACCTCCTCTCTCTCCACTGTAGCAAAAAATAAATAAATAATCATCAATTAAAATAAGAGAGAGAAAATTGAAAAAAAGGAAAAGAGCCAATGAACCAATTTTGTGGTCTAGGTGGGCATCAAGAACTCGTCTTTTGTTTATTAAATACCAGTTACGTTTTACATTATTGTAATGGCTGGTGCTTTGATCTTCTTAAATTTAACATGCTACTAAAGGACTCAAGGGACATGATTATTTTCCATTTCAAACAGTATTCCCTAGACAATCTTATCTAATGAGTTTGTCCTTTCGTACAAGTTTATCCACAATAGAAGGTACCTTGATCATTAGATTACATGATCATAGTTTCAAGAAGCTTTTCATTGAATATGATTAAGATCTATAATGTTAGAATAGAAGGCAGATATTAAATAAGGCTATATTCTGTTCACGTTTTCTTTGTACTTCTGTTCGGCATTCAATGCTACTTATCAACATCGAGCAGCAAACTTATATTAAAATCGAATCTGGTAAAAGCATCTGCCCATAATCTCTTTAGGCATTCCAAAGATCAGGCACTTATCTAATAATTTTAAGTTCATGTTGCGGTAGATAGCATATTGACCACAACAAAGAAATATTTAGTTGTGTGCATGAAACAAAAAAATTTCCATGCCATCTAAAATTTTCTATTATCCATAATTACCTTTGTAATCCATTCAACTTCATGGGTTAAGTTTCTTCATGTTTGGATTCATATTGTATTCATTGTCATTGATCAGCGTTTCTTCTGTCATCAATATGTGCAAATTGTTGTAATCATTTACTGAGGCTTTGTTTGGGATAATTTTCTTACTCTAAGTGCCATTTTGAGTGGTCATAGAAGGTGTTGAGAGATGCATTATCAAATAATTTTTTTATATAGTTCTTAAATAATCTATTGACAATAGGCCAGTAATGCACTTAGTACTTGGTTCTAACAGGTCCGGGTGTCGGAAGTAAAAGGCTTGGTCTCCGCACAATGGTTGCCATAGTATTTGCACGGTTGGCCCTTGTTCCTCCAGCAGGCCTTGCCATTGTCACTTTCGCGGACAAACTTGGTTTTATCCCAAAGGGTGACAAAATGTTTAAATTCGTTCTCCTGCTGCAGCATTCTATGCCCACTTCTGTCCTCTCGGGTAAAGCATTTTTTATTCTAGTTTGCCTTTTTAGATTCAAATTTGTGACCTTTCCAATAAAGAGTCTGTCATTATTGTGAAAAAAAAAACACATGCCGCTTGTTCAGAGCCCCCGTCTTTGCAGGAATTGACTCACCACAATTCCACTGAGACTTTTACATTTCGACTCAAATTGCTTGTTTTTATTGTTTATTGTTTTCTGACTCAGTTTGTAAATTTGCATACTATACTGTAAAATACATGTACATTTGGATTTAAAAAAAAAATTACTTTATTCCTCATAACAGAATTTTGAAAAATATTCTTTTTTAGTCTACTCTGACATATCAAGAACAGATTTAGGTTAAAATAATGTTTTTATCTGAAACTTTCACTTCAATTCAATTAGTACAGATTTCTAATCTGTATTCTATCATCTATTAGCTAATTATATAGACTTTAAAACTAAGATGATTTAAATTAAAATTTCCACTTTTTGGACTCTTGTTTTAAACATTATTTACTTAGTTTCTTTTATTGTCTAACTTAAACTTCTTATTAATTATGCTTTTATATATTTATCATATATAGCACATAAGTTTCCACACTTTTGTTCGCAAACCTTAAAATGAAGATTATATTATATATACAAGTATATTTCCATGTTGGTATCTTTTGTTTGTACACATTTTTTAATCGTATTTTTACTATATTATTGTACAAAAAAGAATCCAACAAATATGTTGCTATGTTGCAGGTGCTGTTGCGAACTTGCGAGGATGTGGGAAGGAAGCTGCTGCTGTTCTGTTCTGGGTTCATATATTTGCAGTTTTCTCTATGGCTGGATGGATTGTTCTATATTTGGCTATACTATTTTAGATTTTGGTATAGCCTTTGTTCCAAAATAGAATTCTCACACACAGATTCATTATGTTGAAAAGAAAAAAAATCTTTCAGAATAGTTTAATTGTATGTCTTTTAAATTTAGTCATATCATCTAATAGTTTAGTTTTATTGATGGATAATATATTTGTCGGCTCTAAATTTTCTTATTCGGTTCTTTTGGGATGGTTAAGTTCAAGGTTAAATTTTCAAATGACTGATTAGATTGAAGATAGTACATTACCCAATGATTTTGTTCTCATTTTATGAGTATTTTAAGACATTGTTTCAAGCTTCTCATAGGCACAAGCTCGTATGATTAATTACCTCTCTAGTGATAAATTTCCGATTAAGGTTGATCATTAGAGGTTAATTGTCTAGTGTATAGTAACAATAAATTTTGGTTTCAGAAGAGGACGGTGGGGGAATGACAATAAACCAGATCAAGATCTCATGATTATGTCTTTTTTAGTTTTTGTGGACCTTGATCTACTCAGTCAAATGAGGTAGCTAACTTAATCAGATTGTAGGATCATTATTGACGGTTATGAATTGTTTCATTCAAAGGGATCTTATAGACCTACGGTGAATATTATCTCAATGGATAATTTTTAAGTTGATATTAGTTAAATAGAGGGCCTTATGCTTGATATAGTGCACCCAATGGTTCAAAACTTTACAGGATTGGAGTCGTTAGGGAACATCAAAGTTATGCTAGTAGCCGTAATATTAGTGTGATTTTGTAGCAAATCTATCTGGTCAAAGGGTTTTTGTCATAACATTTTATCTGTGGTCTCATTTAGTGGCGAAATGACCTGTTAGAGGGCACGAGTCATGTTTTTTACTTGTCATAATTGCTTACACTGTGAACATGCATGGTGCACAGGATCTTTCCATGCATTTTAGTGCATTTGCAATATGCACATACAAGTTTTTCAAGGAGTTTACATTATGCATTTATACACTTGAGGCATTTTAAAAGCTTTAAGATAACTCATGACACGTGTGCGTGACTTGGAGCATCTTGATTTTGTTGTTTGCATGAATGTTTGGTCATTATAGTGCATGCAATGTTTTATTTTGAGATTTTAAATATTGCTTTTTGTTCGCCCATCTGTATGTTATAGATCTGATGGCAAATGACACAAATTAAAATTTTGCCAATTTAAAATTTAATTTTTATTTTTTTGGCTATAAATACTTTATAATTTAGTGAGGTGAGCCACCACAAGGAATTTAATTTTCCTCCATTAGATAGGACGGGAGGCTTCGGTTCATTTATGGTCTTGAGTGTTTAATTGAAGTTAGAAAATTTTTTGTTGCTCGTAGGTGAGTCCCAGTTCCTGGAGAAATCCATATAAGTTCTTTTTTTGTTCAAATTATTTTTTCAATTTGACTTGCATGATATTTTAAGTATTTATTTTGCCCTTAATTTGCAATTTGTTTGTTTCATTTTGTCAAATTTATGTCAAAAAGATCATTTTGATTGTGTTATTTGCAAGTTTGGTTATTGTAAATTTTGATAGTCTCCTGATGTCTCCCTCATATAAGAGCACGTATGAGGAGTGCTATGTTTTCCCACTACGCCTAAAAAGTATGAATGTTTGTTGTTGTGGGTACACCATGGTCTGGTCAGGTAATCTTCTAACCCACTACACTTAAAAATTGTGCACATGCCTTCAATATGTGCACTAAATAATGCGCAAGATTTCGTTGCTGGATCATAACAAAATATACGAGTACTTATTTTGCATTTTTACTATTGCATTGGGCAATGTGCACGCGTACTTAAATTTTGGGGTCATTTTTCTTGCATTTTTAAACAAGGTGATGAGATTTGCGAGAATTGAAACCCGCATTTTTTTTCTTCCGAAATCTCTTCTTTTTTGGATATAAAAAAGAAAAAAGCGACATGATTGAGAGAGGGAGGAAGAGGCAGAGAGATGAGTAGAATGGGAGAAAATGTGAAACATAAAGGTAAGTAGGAGTATTAAATAAGTCAATGGGTTGGGTTCGAGTATAATTTGAAATTGATTTGATTAGAATTCGATCAACCTGAACCCAATTTGTTTAATGAACGAGTTAAAAATATGGATTCGAACCTGACTCGCAAGTAATACAAATGACCCTAATCAATAACCCATTTTGATTTAAAAAATTCTTTTTTATATATACATTTTAACAAAATATTTTAAATTAATTCATAAAAAATAAGTTATTATACCAAGAAATAAAAAAAAAATTAAGAAAAAATAATTTAAATGGTTCATTTTTATCAAAATAAGGTTTGGAAGTTCAATCTGAATTTGACTTATTTATTAAACGAGACAATTCAAACTTGAATTTTTTGAGTCGGGTTATTTTTTTACACCCTTAAAAGGGGTAAATTATTAGGTCTGATCACCTAACAAAGAGATACATTCAGATTTATTTCTGCTTACAGTCAAAGCGCAGCTGCTACAGTAACTACGCTTTGATTGTAGTTAGAGAGAAATTCAGATGTATATCTGTATCAGGTGACTGGACCTACTAATTTTCTCTTAAAAGGAGGGGTGGTTTGTTGCATTAGTGACAGTAGAACAACAACGAGCTCACTAGAAAAGGTGGTGTTCGGTAAGTGGAGCTCGAATGCGTTATATTGCATCCACGAAGGAAGGTGTGATTGTTGTTGTTTAATTAGGTTACTATCGTGTAGTGGCTTGATGTTGATTTGAAAGCTTTAGTATGAGAGGAGAAAAGTGTTTCCATAGTTATTTACTTCAACAACATTAGGATGAAAAAGGCTACTAGCGGCTATGGAAGTTGACATTTGTTGTGGGTTGGAGGGTCATCACTTGTGATACTCATAATTTAATTTGGTGGAATCAATTTTTTATTTTTTAATATGCAACAATCATGATTTCTTAATTTTTTTTTGTCAATATAAATACTAGTGGAAATAAAATTATATTTCAAAACATTAATATACATATTTGTATTTACTTTCTCAAAGGTCATGTACACTCGTCAGGATTTACATAATCATATCACACTTATTCTGTCATGAGCATAAAGAATAATTAGAATAATAAGAACCTGAACTTAAAAGATCCTAGTCAATTTTGCACTCCTGCTCCTTTGCCATAACTTGAAATTATTTAACAATATATAATGAGTTTAAGAGCATAACAATCAACCAAATCTTATAACTGAATTTAAAGCACACGATAAAGTAGCAATATGAAAGTCAGTAATTAAATTATAGCTGTAATATTTATATAATCTTGAATTAGTGCAGAAGCAATAAAACTTATATATAGTAGCAATAAAGTCTATAAACGATAAAATAATATGATACATAAGCTAATATAGTAGTATAGTGGAAAAATTAGTAAATTAGTGCAGGTGTCAAATTAATAAAATATTCATCGTATCAATACTATCAATCAGTAAAAACGTTGTGTAAAATGATAAAACCAAACCATTGGTAAGAACTTTCAATTATATTAATGTAGTGAAATCATATAAATGTACGCGTATGTATTATGTTAGTATCTTAATCACATGCTCAATATTAATGCAGTGAATAAGTAGTATCAAATATTGCCGATGTCTGTTTCAATAACAATAATAACCAATGGAGTTAGTAAAATTGGTGGAAGTAATAGTAAAATAATGTAGTAACAGTGAATACGTACAATAATAGTAACTTAGGAATCAATTATAAGGTCGTATAATAATAATGAATCAGTAACATGCATTTTAGTTGTCATACTAAACAAGTAGGACATTGTCTAGATTTAAGCGGTGTTTTTTAGTAGTAAGTTAATTATTAGTAACCTTGGCTTAGTAAATAAAGTCATCGCTATTTGCCCATCTGTTGGCACAACAATAACTCCTTATAACTTCTAATCAGTGTACCACACAAATCAGTAGAGGATAATACCCAAACATATTATTTAAATAAAAGCTCGTCGGCCCACCATTTTGTATAAGTTAGTTAGTCTCAAGCCAACATTACTAAAACTAGCTTGTACTTGTTTTTGGACATAATAATAATAATAATAATAATAATAATAATAACAATTAGTTGCTTCCCAATCATATACCCATTTTCATTCTTAGTACTTGTATTAACAATATGCTTAAATAACAATATCCAATTTCTATTGATTGAAAATCGTATAAAATTCAATAACTTTTATTTTAGCTAGTGAAATTCAACAATATTATAGATAAAATGCTCACATTATAGATATTTATCACATATCAAAAGTTATGTGGAGAAAATTTACTAAAAATTAAATTAAAGAAACTTTGGTAAATTTTTACCAAATTAAAATACATAAAATATAAAATATACAAAATCATTAAAATACAAAATAGGGTAATGATTCCTTATAATGAGACAAGCGAATTTTTTAGCTGGATCAACTAGTAAAAATCGCTCCTTAGCTTAAAAATTCTAAACTTCATTTTTATCTTTCCTATATTTTTTCTTTTTTTTCTTGCAAAATATCTTTTTAATGAAACATCTTTTTAATGAAATTAATATAAATGCACGTGCACATAGTGCGCATGAATAAAATTTTAAAAAATAAAAATATATAACAAAAAAAAAATTATAATATGCTATATCAAAGATATTAAATTCTATATCAATATTAAATATAAAATTTGTATACATATAGTTGATTTATACATATAGATGATTTATACATCTATTATATCTGAATTAAAATAAATTGAATTAAGAAAGATGATAATAGAATTAAGATAGATAAGAATAATTTATTAGATAAACTTTCACTTGATTATGAACTTAATAATACGCTAAATACTCACTAAATTCAATTAACACCATCAACAACATGTAGAAAATAGAAACCAGAAAGCATCAAATCACTATCAAAAATCTAGACAGCACCTAGAGCAAAATCTGAAGCAAGAGCAGCAGCCACAGGTCTAGAGAAATATAACACTAATAGCCTCTACTATTTTTAATCAATAGCTTATCATAATTAATTTTGTAACAACTTTTCATTAGATTTTTCAAATAAAAACATTAATAGTAAATGAATTCTAACACTCGCAAATTTAGAATAAAGAATTCAAACTTAGTAGGTATTATCCGAATGAAATAGTCAACAAAATTAGAGAGAAAATAAAGTTTAATATAATAAAAGAAAACCAATCATCATAAAAGCCAGTAGCTCAAAGTCATTATGAAGCTTCAACAACAACAATGTCAGCAAATAGAATAGATATTAAGCATGCTGGTTTGAAAGAAGAATAGTCAAATTCGAGTCTTTATAGTCTTTATTGACTATTGGGATCTGAATAAGGCATATTCCAAGGATGAATTTTCATTACTCATACCAGACCTTATGGTAGACATTGTCTCTTTTTAATGGTTCGTCTGGTTATTATCAAATCAAGATGACCCCAAATATGAGAGAAATAATGCAATCAGAACCCCTATGGGCATTTTTATTATAAAATGATGTCATTTGACCTTAAAAATGCTAGTGCAACCTACCAGAGGGTCATGACTCGAATCCTTGATAGCCTAATATATAATCAAGTCGAGTACTACATTAACGATTTAGTTGTCAACAGTAAAGTTATAGAGGCTCATCTTTTTGACTTAAGAATAATCTTCGATTGGTTGCGCCACTACGACCTTAAGTTGAATCCCTTGAAGTGCACTTTTGGCATGACATCAGGGAAATTTCAAGTTTCTTAGTGAGGTATCGCGGAGTTGAAATTGATCCTGCCAAAATTGAAGCTATCTTAAATAAGCCTCCTCCCAAGAGTCTTACTTAACTAAGGTCTCTTTAGGACAGGCAAGCGTATAAGAAGTTTCATTTCTAACCTCTCTGGAAGATATTAACCATTTTTTTCCTAGGCTAAAAAGGGTGCTAAATTAATATGAGATAAGAAATGTCAATCTACCTTTGAAAACATCAAATAATACCTTACAAATTCGATAGTCTTGGCAGTCCTTATTCCGAAGAAACCTTTAATCCTTTACACTGTGTCCCTTTATGAGTATCTCGGGGCCCTCCTAGCTCAAGTCAATGATGAAGGGAAAGAGATTGCCCTCTATTACCTAAGTTGGAGACTTCTTCTAATGAAAATTTGATTCCCTTCAATCGAGAAACATTACATTGTGTTAGTCTTTGTAGTATAAAAACTAAGGTATTACATACTTTCTCATCAAGTCAATTTGATTTCCAGTGTCAATCCCCTAAAATACCTTGTGACTTGGCCTACATTTTCATGAAGTTTAGCATGGTGCTCTATGTCATTGCTTCAATTTGAATTCACTTTCATTCCCGTGCATCTTGTGGAAGGACAAGCCATTGCAAACTTCCTTGCGACACACCCGCTGCCGGAGGAATCTCCTCTAAATGATGATTTACCTGATGATCAAACCATAAGTTTCAAGGAATCTAGCAATTGAGTCTGGGAAATGTATTTTGATGGTGCAGCATTCTCCCGACAAGGTTGAAAGTTTGTTAGAGAGGTTAAGCCCTATGAATCGGCCCAAGGATAATTAATAAAAGAGAGAGGTGAATCGGTATTTAAAACAAACACAATCTTAAAACCATAATCATTCACCACAATGAAAACCAAAGTGCGAAAATTAAATGCGGAAGAAATAATAAGAAATAACACACCAGATTTATAGTGGTTCGGTCAAACCTTGACCTACGTCCACTCCCCAGAGGCACCCTTCAGGTATTGCACTAAACTAAGTGTCTCTCCCTTAGCCCCCACAGCTAGGCGGAGAAGCCCTTACAAAATCACTTCCACCTTCCCTGGTGCGGCAGAGTAGCCGGATCCTTTGACACCAAAGGTCTTCTTCTTTGGTGAACTTCCCTCAAGACAAGCCTTGAATCCGACGGTATTAAGGTGCAAGACTACCGGAGCAACCGTGTGGAATCCCCCTCTACACTCCCTTGAGTCCCCCCTCATGGGATTTTCTCCCTCTCAGACTTTACCCGTTCCTCACTCCCTTTCAAGCTCTCTCTTCAAGTTCCCCCCAAAAGAACGAAACTATAATGGCTGCCAAAGACACTCTTCATGAGAAAGCAAGAGGTCTTTAAATAGATTTGCAAAACTGACATTATCATCCAGAACGATATGCATATCGTCCTTGCCGATCAGTACAAGTTAAGATCAATCAGCCCAGGATGATTTGGGACGATCAGAAGAAAATTGGTTACATCGTACATGCCAATATAATATCCTCCTGGCATATTAGTTTAATACCAAGCACAATCATCCTGAATATTGCCCTGAATATATGCTGGCCGATGTTAATCGTCCAGGACATCGTCCTGGCCGATTATGCGATCGTCCCGGACAATGTGATCGAATCAATCAGCCTTTAATGCTTTTCAAAGATACCAAATTAATTTAGGCATAATTGAGTTAGATCGTCCAGGACGATGTGGATATTGTCCTGGTCGATTTCCTAAAACAAAGAATACCTAAACTAATCATGGCAGCTGATTCTTTCTTAATTGAGCTTATTGTCCTGGCCGATATAAGTATCGTCCAGGCTGATCGGCTTAATGACGACTGCCTTAATGAGGATGCCCTAATTAGGGTTTCTGTTTTTGAACCAATCGTCCAGGCTGATATAAATATCATCCCAGTCAATGTTACCAAAAATAGTAAACTCTAGGGAACAGATAGAAATTCTTCCAAGGTGTGTGTGTGTGTGTGCAAAGTTACTTTCCATCAAGAGCCACAACAATTACAAAATACTCAAGAAAGGAAAAATGGTACAAACTGACTCAGTCCTAGTCTACCCAATCTTGAGCTGGTTCCAAATTGCATTCTTGATCTTGTGAACCTGAAATGTCAGTAGATAAGGCAGTCGTAGAGAAATAAGAGTATTTTCTATCATCAAAATCATAAACCATGAAAACATATCCACAACAAAGGCAATGCACATTAATCTACTATTCTAGAAAAAGATAAGATTGGCCTAATTTTTATAACACCATATAAGAGAATGATATACTTTTCCTACCACTTATCAAAGACTTGCACAAAAAATGAGGCTGAGTACGAAGCTCTGATAATTGTCTTGGAACTTGTAATCCTAATTGAGATTAAAAAGATTAAAATTTTTGTGACTCTCAATTGGTAATCAATAAGATTGTAGGGACCTATAAGATTTAGAATCCTAAACTCCTAAAGTTCAACCAGTACACTACTCACTTACTCGAGCAAATTCCTATTATAAATATATATTGGATTCCCCTTGGAAGCAATTCTTCAACGAATGCCCTTGAAAAGCTTGCAAAGGAAATTACCTGTCTAGAAGAAGACTCCATTCCTATAGAGGTTCAAGGTCGTCAAGTCTTGTCCCTTGTAGATTTGGAGCACATCAATAAAAAATCTCCTTAGGTCCTTCTACCTCTTTAGCAACCAATAAAGAAGGCAATTGTAGACAATTGTTGGTTGAATAAATTCAAAAAGGCATGCTCCCCCATGGCAGGTCACTTACCAATCAAATTAAGAAATGTTCCCTATCATATGCACTAGTCAATAATACGTTGTACCATTGATCATTTGATTAGATGTGGCTCTATTATTTTAACAAATGAGAGGCCTTTGAGATTATTAATGAGGTCCATGCCAGACTATGAGATGATCATCAATCAGGTTCAAAGATGAAAATAAAAATTAAAAGACTTAGTTACTACTAGCCTATGATGATTGACGATTGCATAAAAGTTACAAAATGTTGTTATCAATTCTAGGTACATTGTGTGGTTTTACATCAGCCGCCTAATGTGTTGCATCCCATGATAGCCTCATGGCCATTCGAGAGTTGGGGCACAATTGTTATTGGGCTAATTGACCCTCCCTTTACGTAGGGTCATCACTTCATTTTAGGAGAAATTGATTACTTTCCAAAGTGGGTGGAAGCAGTTCCCCTACATAACATAACATCACACCATGTAATAAAGTTCTTTCATGACCATATCATATATTGATTTGGCATGCCTTGTAGAATTATATCTGATAATGAGTTTACTTTTAAGTCTATAAAAATTAATCACTTTATAATTTTCCATGGTATTGATTGGAGGTACTTAATAATCTATTACCCTTGGGCTAACAGATTGGTTGAGGCCTTTAAAAAAAATTTGGTTCAAATCATCAAAAAGACACTGGATGATAATAAATGTTAGTTGGATGAGAGGTTAGTGGAAGCTTTGTGAGCTTACAAGACCATTTACAGAACCCTGACCCAATCCACACCATTCACACTAGTATACAGGTCTGAGGCCATACTCCCTTTAGAAGTTTAAATTCTTTCACTCAAAATTACAATCAAGAACTAAATCACAACAGAACAAAAAGCACAACTCTGGTTAGAAGAGCTCGAGGGCCTTGAAGAATACCATATTTAAGCTCAACAAAACTTAAGAGTTGTATAAAGATTGAATGGTTCAAACTCACAATAAGTTAGTGCAACCTAGAACCTTCTAAGTAGAAGACCTTATCCTAGTTCTTTGGAGGCCAATCTTAGCTCACCAAAAGATCGATGGGAAGTTTTAACCAACCTGGGAAGGACACTTCCTCATAGAACTAGTCTACATAGGGGCTTGTATCAGCTAGCTAAATGTAAAGGAATTGGCCCAATGTTACAAGTGATCAATGGGCGCTTCCTCAAAAAATACTATGCTTGATGTAGCTCTATCTTCAAGTCAATATATTTTCTAGTTTTGAATCAACTCTACTCAATTTTGTTTGTTATCACAAATTCCAGAATCCAGATTCTTCTTTTCTGTAAGGTTAGATGTGAGTCATCATGCTTTCTTACCTTAGAATTAAATATACTAGTAGTGGAGCACAACCTTTGTGGCACCATCCTAGTTTCAAAATCCAGATTTGATCTTCTTGTATAAAGCAAGTTTCCTCTCTATGAAATCACCCACTAGTGATGGATAACTCCCTTTACAACACTATCATAGTTTGAAATTTCAAATTCGATCCCCTGTGGGATGCAATGCTTCATTCCTACAAGATCTTCCAATTTTTTTTCTTAGGACAAATATAAGTTAGCATGCTTTCTTTCCTTAGGATTAGACATCCTAGTGGTGGATAATGCCCTATGCGACACCATCTTAGTTTAAAGTTCAAATTTAATGCTCTGCATAAAATCTTCAAGACTTTTTTTCTTTAAGGTTAGATGTGTGTCAACATACTTTCTTTTTTTTTTTTTAAATTAAAACCCACAAAGGGGCCTACGCATTGATATAAAAAAATAGCTAATGTATTATCCGCCGGTAAATGCGCCGAAAATATTCCACCGTAAATGCCGCCGGTAATAATGAAAAGCTCTTAGTTTCCGACGTTATGATCGGCGCAATGGATGTGTGAGAAAATAAAATCTCTCTTAACTAACTTTATTTTATATTTATTATTTAAATATAATTCTTTTATGCAAGTATTTAATTTACTAGAATATAATAGAATCTATATTATATAATAAATTTATATTATTTAAATAAAGAAAGAGAAGGAGAGAGAGATAGATTTTTAAAATAACTTTTGAATAAAATTTATCCTATTTTATTTATGGAAAATAATTTGCTTTATTTATATTTTGAACATTCTCTTTCAATTGAATCTGTATAGTCGGATATCAGACCGCCTCGAAAGACAGACTGATATCCTTCTATTGATTCTGAAGAAAGAGAACAGACAATTCGCTTTCCTAATCAGGTATGACATATGGAATATACAAATCACCTAAAAGGACGATCCGTATTTTCCCTATTACCTAATTAGATTAGTGAATTGTCTATTCATCCCTAAAAATCAAGTATACAGACGATATTTGATTTACTCGTGAAAATAAATCAGATACCTATCTATTTCTTGATTATAAGGAATGAATCTAAACAAAAGTATAGATAAGGCAGGGTTTTCTATTTAAAAATACAAATTTTATCTTCTCACACGATTCGCTTTATTTATATTTAGGATATATTTCTCCTGATTAAATCTATATAGTCGGGTATTATACTGCCCCGAAAGACAGACTAATATCCTCCTATTGATTTTAAAGGGAGAAGCAGTACAATTCATTCTTCTAATCAGGTGTAGTATAAAGAATATTCAAATTATCCTGAAGGGATGACGAGTATATTCTCTAATCGACCTTATTAGATTAATGAATTGTAGGTTTATTTCTATAATTAAAGGTATATAAGATATTTGATTTGTTAGTAAAAACAAATCAACTATCTATATATTCATTAATTATAGAAATAACTCCTAAAATATGAACAAAGCCTACAATCTACTTCCACAGATCTTTCCCCTACCTCAGAAAAGAACTTAGGTAGGGTTTAGATTATTCTGGGATCTAGACTTCCTACTAGGGCAAGCCCCTGTAGTTAATTACATCTCTTAAGAGAAAACTCTCGATTTAAATGAAGACTAATTGATTCCAAAATTATATATAAATTTAATTAAATATTTGGGCTAATTTAAATTTCACGATCAGGCTTTAGATTATATAATTGAATTTAGAAGAGTTAGAATTGATTAGAAGGAGGAATGTGCAGAGAGGAAGTGTATACAATCTGGACTTACCACCTGCCTAGAGTGGGCTACCAGCTAACAATCCTAATCACAACAATTCGCCAATGATGCAAGAGTTAAGGTAGCTCTATCCTAGGAATCAAGGAGTTTATTAAAGAATCTGAAAATAAATGCAAAGGGAGATATGCTTACAAAAACCAAAAATCTACTCGTATGCGAATGATGTATGAAACAGTTATATATGAAAGAGCTGGTTTTTATTAATATAATTTTCATCGGTTACACCCCAGAATTTGCAGTAAAGTAATGGTGGCCAGGATCCACCGACAATAAACCTGGGTTCTAAACCTACGAGAAAATAGAATTAAATATAACTGCTTATGGTCTTCAGGCTTCGAGTCTTCTATGGAATTCCAAAAAAAAGAACGTCCTTCTGAAGGAGGACACTACTTTTTGGAGCCCCATTTGTATATTTATAAGCAGTTGTCTTTAATTCTTTTACAGACTCTAGATGCTGTACAGACTCAATCTATATACAACAATTCTAGGAAATGAAAAGCAGTACATCAGATCCTAAAAACATTCTACTGTTGCAGTAATATAAAAGAAACGGGAAATAAAGCAGTTATATAATGATGCATGTTATGAGTGCGTTGTGTACAGTTATAAATGCAGGAAAGTAAAGACAGAAAAGTAAAGTACACGGCCCTCACTTTATTCACTCCGCACTCTGGTGTACAGACAGAAAGATAAATATGCATGCTTATGCAGTACAGAAAGGTAAGCAATCACATATAGGTGCCCTCTAGGCAAGACACCCGCAAGCAAACCACAACAATCCACCGGCCTAACTTAGGCTAGAGTTGGTTGTCCTAGCAAGCATCTAAGTGTGTGAAGAAAGCTGTGTGGCTTGGAAATAGGTCCTAATATGTTTATTTGTTTAAATTACATGTATTATTAGGATTGATTTATTATAGGTCAAAGGAATTTAGTTAAAGTTTAAGTAAAGTATATTTGAATTTATTAAGAATTATTCCAATTTTGAATGTTGGAGTTATTTAATTTAGTTATAAAGAATCTATAGATTGATAATTCCCTAAGTGCAGGAAATCATCAATTTATAAATCCTAGGACTTTCAGAATAAATACCCATCTTAGACAGAAGATAGGTATTTATTTTGAGAATCCTTATAATTTATTAAGGAGAGAGAAAGGGACCTTACAAATGTAATACAACGTGCCCTCCCGAAGGAATCTAGCATGTCGTATAAGGTCGGTGGTTTATTATTCTTTATTTGAAGATCTGTCCAAATCTAAATGTGTTGGTGCCCTCCTGAAAGGAATCATGCACAACACATAAAAGATCTCTTTGTTATTTAAGTGTTTTAAGGGTCTTTAAAAGTCAAAATGCCCAAAGTCCTCCAAAAGGAATCAAACTTTAGGCATAGAAGACCCGAATTCATTTAATCTAAATCAATTATAAAATTTGATTGATTAAGATAAATCTTAATCGACCAAATTATCTAATTAATTTAGATTAAAAGACTATAACATTTAATTGAATAATTGATAGATTTTAATTAATAGAATTCAGAAATTATTAAGAATTAAAGGTCTATTAATTATTATTAAGGATTTAAAATTGATTTAGAGATTTGATTTTTAATGATTGGTTGGATACCACCTTTGTTTCACACCAAGGCCGTGAAGTTTATTTCACCTTCCTTGGGGCTAAGCTAATAGCCTCGTAGGCCTGGGTTACCCAGTGGTACCCAGTATATTTAAGTAGCTTAAGTTGATTAATAATTAGGAGTTAAAGATTTTTATTAGAAATGTGTTAGATTACTGATTTTAGAAATTGGTTGATCATTTTTAGAGTTTTAGAACAATTCTTGAATTTTTAGGAATTTTTGGAATATTATAGTCAATTAATTAAGGGGTCAAAAGTTGACTTTTTATTTAAGGTTAAATTATGGAAAGTTAGTACATTTTATTAAAATATTAGACCTTAAGACAATCAATTAGAAGGTAAGTTTGCTGAAATTGGATTTTTTTAGATTTAGTTATGAATTTGAAGTTTGAAGTTTTGAACTAGTTTTAACTTGTAGTTGACCATTTTGTTGACTTTTTGAATTTAAAGATGCTTTTCTGGAATTTTTATATTTTTAATAAATATTAGGCCTTATTATGAGTTGAATGCAATTGAGTTTGGTCAATTTGGATTTTTCTTGAATTAGTTATGGATTTTCAAAGTTTAGGCTATTTAATGAATTTTTTAAAATTGTTTAATTAAAGGCCCTTTTTATGGTTTTACTCCAAATGAATCCCAAACTTCTTGAAATCAGCTCCAAAGGTCAGGGATGACCTAAGGAGAGGGATTTCCAAGTATTTGGGAAAATTTATTAGGATTTTTAATTATTATTAATTAATTAAATTAATTAAATATTGAATTTTACTTAAAATTAAATTATGCTTTAAATTGCTGTCAAATAATTTTGGTTTTATTTTTCATTGATAGAGGATTCCATTCTGGTCAATTAGAGGGGTATTATTTATATTTTTTTGAGTTTAAAATGGATTTATGACATTTTCTGGAAGGTTTAAGCTAATTAAGGGTTAATTGAAGGTTAAAAGAAATTAATAAAGTTTGAATTGGAATTTTGGTTTTAAATCATTGAATTTATAATGTTGGATTGATTACAGTGATTTGAGGTAGTTTTAGATTTTTGAAGATTTTTATTTGATTTATTTGAGTTCGTTAAAATAAACACAAAAGGTCCTTAATCTACTAGTTATTATAAGGTCAATTAATGTCCAATCAAGATGTATTTGATTACAAAGATATATGACACTAGTTTTCTATGTTTATGTTCAATCCCAAAAGGGATGTAAGTGTAGTTCTTCCTGAATTATCTAAGTTAGCTAAGACCAAGTCCTTAATTATTGTCCCTAATGTCACTAAGTGATAGTAAAGCAATCAATGTTACCCTTTGAACACTAATTAGAAACACATCAAAAAATTAAATCATGATCAAGTGTACTAAATCTAAGAGAAAATGAAATGAATATGAGATTGATGAATTTCCAAATATTAGAATTAGGTAATAACTCTATTATTTGAAGATTTGATCAAATGACAATATTGGTACTATTGCTTTCTAAACAAATAAGATTCCCCATAACATCTATTTACCAACATTAAAGCTCTGTTCAAAAGTCCCAAAGATTATTTGAATGCATGCAAATAGATCTAGATTTATTTAGTTTAACTTAATTTTAAACTATATAAAATATAAAATTATCCTTGTTCTTTAAAATTCAATAACTACCAAAATATGGCCCAGTTGAATTTGAAAAAAATACTGGAGGTCAGAAACATGCATGAAATAATTCATGTCAAATTTAGGTAAAAATAATGTATATATAATTAACTAAAAATAAAATATGATTTTAACTATTTTTGAAATTATTATAAAAAAAATAATAGATAGAATTTTATTTTATTTTTAAAATAAAGTAGACAAAAATATGAACAGATTGATATATTGCATGCATTTTTTGGATTTATATTTTATTTACATCAATTTTTTGAAGTTATTTGTGATTTTAATGTATTTAAAATTAATTATTTTGATTATTAGGAAATGGCGGCGCCGGCGGGCCACGCGTTGACAGCTGGTTGGAGGATCCAGATACGACGGCGTGGTCGCGGTTTCAACTTATCCACGTCAGCGCGAGCTGCCTGCCATCTGATCTTCCGCCGTTTGCGGAAGGAACGGTCATGATCTTGTCGGACCAAGATTTAAGCCGAGCGAAGGATCACGCTGTCGATCAGACCGCCGAATAACACGATCTGGATTGTTGATCATGAGTGATCAACAGCCCAGAATGCGCACAGGTCATGCATACGACGACCTAAGCTCTATATGAGGAAGAATGGCTCGTTCTTCCAAATGGCCGAACCAAAGTTTGTAAAATTTTAAACAGATTTAACTAATGAAATAGAACAATGGGGAAGTAATTTTGTATTTAAATAAGCACTTTATAGAAAGTTATTTAAAATAAGTATATCTAACTAGGGTCAGGTCATTACCTCGATATAGTGGATCATTTTGACGATTAAATTTGTTGAGCTTGTTGACTTTCATAGATTGTTTCTTTAGAAGACCCCAAAGGCTGAGGAGGTCTGGATCTCAAGATACAGGCTCTAGACGGTGTTCTAGTCTCGGGTTGGCCGAAATCTTGCCGCCGGCAGCCTTCTAACGTCGAATTTCTGGCAGGGGAATATAGAGGAGGACTGAGAGAGCCAAAACGAAAAGAGAAATCGCCTGGAGAGCTTGAGTGTGAAGAGAGAATGTAGGGATTAGAATTTCGAGCTACTTGAGAGGTCTTGCCCTAATCAAACGTCCCCAGGTGAATTGGATGGCTGGGATGTGTTTGGTGAGCTGCTAGGATCAAGACACATGTCCAGGGGTTGTTAGGAGTAGAGAATCAAAAGGACAAGCAAGGACAATCTATGTGTAAAGGGATTTTTGTCCTCACTTGAGCACATGGGAGGATTAAGAGCCATTGGATCTTGAATCAAAGGCTAGGATAGAGTCTAGGAAGGTTCTAGAGCACCCTAGAGCTGCTGGAATAATTTGGGGTTGAATGGATTAGCTCATGGGGTTAATTTGGTCATGTTTAAGCCATTTAGAGCTTGGTTTGACAATTTGACTAGTCAACCTGGGTCTGGGTGCTGATGTGGATTAGGAGAAGTCCATGGCATACTGATTGAGTGATTTGCAAAAAATTTTAGATGCTTAATGTATTATAGTGTGTGAGCTTTGTATATAAGGAGATTTGACCAGGATTGAGGTTTGACCAATCAAACATGGTGTAATTTAACTCCAATAAGTTGAGTGGGACTAAAGTTTTGATGCTGGTTTGAGGTTGAAAGTTAGGCAGATCAAATGGGTTGAAATGACCCATTAAGAGCCTTAAGGAGCAATTGGTCACCTAAGTTGACTCGGTCAACCCGGTTGACCTAGGGTGTGGGTCTAGCTGATACATTTGATTAGAAAGTATTGAAGGCCTTGATATGGATAAAATAGGCTAAATGAGTCAAAATGATCAATTAAGAACCTTAAGGTAATTGGTTGATTTGGTCAACGCTGAGTTCAGGGTCTAGAAATGGGTTCAACAGGTTCAGATGATGGGAGTCTGGTGGATGTGTTTTCAAGGCTTAAATAGGTCATTTGGATTAAATCACCTATTCAAATCCTTAAAGGGTCTCATAAGTCAACCTGTTGACTTGGTTAACCAGGTTGACCCAAAGTCTGGAAATAGGTCTAACGGGTTTGGTCATTTGAAACTTGCTGGATGTGGTTGCATTCAATTTGGAGGTCATTTGGTTTGAAATCACCATTTGAGCCCCCATAGGGGTATTTTGGTCATTTTGGGCATATGACCACTGGGGTCAAAGTGAACGCACCAAGAGGCAGTTTAATGTTCAGTGAGTCAGGATTGATGGTCTGAAAGTGATTAGAGACCCTGGGGAGGCCTCTAAGGTCAGGATTTTGAAAGTGACAGGTCCAGTGGCATGGGCTGTAAATATTTGAAGGTTTTACAGCCTTTGGAATTTAATTTAGTTATTGGGGTTAGAGAGCTCAGAATGAGCTCAAATTTGGAGGGTTGGCTCTAGAGACATCTCCCATCAGTATGAAACTGACAAAACCTGAATCAGAGTCCATTTCAATGGGTTTTGAAGTATTCAAAGATTTGCTGGAAAAGGCCTTTAGGACCAAGCCTTAGGACTTGAGATCTGGGTCTAGAATTGATTGGGTTTGTATTGACTTGAGTCTGGATTGGGTTCAGGATCTTATTGAAGACCTCAAACAAAAATGAGGTCAACAAATGGACCCCCAACATGTGATGAATTCGAAGAATGAATCACATATGTTGGCGTTGACCGAAGTGAATCAATGAAATTTAGAAATTGGAGATTTGACTGATGGATTGATTTTTATCAAATAGATAATGGACCCAATTGAGAGATCGATTCTCAAAAGGATGAATTTGAATTTTAAATGGGAATTTGATTCCCAGATAATAAAGCATCAGGACCTGTCCGATAGATCGATTATCGGAAAGGTTTGATTTTGAACCTTAACTGGAAGATTGATTTCCAGAAAAAGATAGAATCGAGATGGGAGATTGATTCCCAAAAGCAGGCATCAGGACCCAACTGATAGATAGATTATCTGAAAAGGTTTGATTCTGAATATTAACTGCAAGATCGATTTCCAGAAAAAGACATAATCGAGATGGGAGATCGATTCCCAAAAGCAGGCATCAGGACCCAACCGATAGATCGATTATCGGAAAGGTTTGATTCTGAACCTTAACTGGAAGATCAATTTCCAGAAAAAGATAGAATCGAGATGGGAGATCGATTCCCAAAAGAAGGCATCAGGACCCAACCGATAGATTGATTATCGAAAAGGTTTGATTCTGAACCTTAACTGGAAGATCAATTTCCAGAAAAAGATAGAATCGGGATGGGAGATCGATTCCCAAAAGAAGGCATCAGGACCCAACCGATAGATTGATTATCGGAAAGGTTTGATTCTGAACCTTAACTGGAAGATCGATTTCCAGAAAAAGATAGAATCAGAATGGGAGATCGATTCCCAAAAGCAGGCATCAGGACCCAACCGATAGATCGATTATCGGAAAGGTTTGATTCTGAACCTTAACTGGAAGATCGATTTCCAGAAAAAGACAGAATCGAGATGGGAGATTGATTCCCAAAAGCAGGCATCAGGACCCAACCGATAGATCGATTATTCGGAAAGGTTTGATTCTGAACCTCTAACTGGAAGATCGATTTCCAGAAAAAGACAGAATCGAGATGGGAGATCTATTCCCAAAAATAGGCATCAGGACCCAACCGATAGATCGATTATCGGAAAGGTTTGATTATGAACCTTAACTGGAAGATCAATTTCTATAAAAAGACAGAATTAGAATGGGAGATCGATTCCCGAAAGCAAACATGAGGAACCAACCGATAGATCGATTATCAGAAAGGTTTGATTCTGAACCTTAACTGGAAGATCGATTTCCATAAAAAGACAGAATCAGAATGGGAGATCGATTCCCGAAAGTAGACATCAGGACCCATCGATAGATCGATTATCGGAAAGGTTTGATTCTGAACCTTACTGGAATAATACAGAATCGGGATGGGAGATCGATTCCTGAAAGCAGGCATCAGACCCAACCGATAGATCGATTATCGGAAAGGTTTGATTCTGAACTTTAACTGGAAGATCGATTTCCAGAAAAAGCTAGAATCATAATGGGAGATCGATTCCCAAAAAGCAGGCATCAGGACCCAACTGATAGATCGATTATCGGAAAGGTGAAATTTAAACTTTGACTGGAAGATCGATTTCCAGAAAAAGCGGATACCCAGATGAGAGATTGATTCTCAAATGAGCGGATTTAGAACCTGACCGATAGATCGATTATCAGAAAGGTGAAATTTAAACTTTGACTGGAAGATCGATTTCCAGAAAAAGCAAATACCCAGACGAGAGAGCGATTCTCGAATGAGCGGATTTAGAACCTAAAGTGTTTGAATTCTGTTGAAGGATCAGTTTGCAAACTTTGTCGTTGGCTGTAAACCTTGAACTTTTCATCTTTATATATAACTTGAGGTTCAATTGAGCCTGCAGATGCTTCTCTTTCGAACTTCCAAGTTTCTTCTAATCTTGAGTTTAACATTCAGTTCTGAGATAGAATTGTAGTTTACTTCGACTTGGAGTGAAAGTGGCTATACTTCCAAAAGGATAATAGCCTCTACAACAATGATGAAAGCAAATAGCATATAGTAAGTTGGAGTTCTATATGTGGTTACGTATACCCACAAAGTTTCAACAAACTTCTTGTGCTATTAACACTTGTTATCATTTAAAGTCTTCTAAAACTCTGTACCAGAATTCATCGGAGTCCTCTACCAATCTATTTGTTCGAGGGTGATAGATGGTCGAGTATCTCCAATTGATGTTGTGATATATAAAGAAATTATATATTCAGGATCTTCTGAATGAAGGACCATTATTCGGAATAATCCAGAAAGGACTACCGAATCGGTACACAACATTGTCTTTGAAAAGAGTGTTAGAACTTGATGAGCTTCGACTTTTTCTCAAAGGAAGCATTCATCTTTGGTGCAGATTAGTGTATACTACCCAATCTAGCATATACTTCTTCTATAGACTTCTGTGCTTTTGCTTCATTTAGACACTTCTACCAAATCTGATCTGATGGTCTTCTAGGCAGAGGGGAATTGATCGGAGTATAAGATAATATACATTTTTTATCTAATCTGCATTTGATTTCTCTCGAGGGAGCTTGTTTTCTCGCAAGTATTCGATGAAGGGTTTTCTCCAAGTCTATCACTTCAACATCTACTGCTGAAACAATTTTCACCTCGGTTGGGGAATTTCTGTTTATCCATCCAGAATCAGGAATTCTGGATAACGTCGCCACTGAAATTTGTTTCGATGGATGAATGGCATAGTATTGATAAGGAATCAGGATTTCTTTCACTACTTTGTAAATTCTAGCTACCTGATTAATCAGAAGCCAAGAATCTCCAAAGATTTTGGTGTATATTCGATCTAATTTAGAATTATCAAATCTAAACCAGTTATCGTAGCCTCGTACTCAGCTTCGTCGTTTGTACATGGCATTGAAATATGGTAGGAGTAATACATCACACGTTGATCAGGTGTGACAAGTATTATACCAATTCTGGTTTATGCTGGGAAGGCATCATCTGATTCTTCTTATCAACTTAAAGGATTACCATCATGATATAGAATTCCCAAATGAACTTCTCATTTCGATCTTGAGTTTCAATGAGTTATACATTCGGTTAGTTCCTCATTTATCAGGTAATTATCTAACACTGGAAGAATATCATCTGATGTTGTTAACCTGACCTTGAAATAATGCCATCAAAAGAGAATTCCCAGATGAACTTCTCATTCGACCTTGAGTTTTATGATTCATTCATCTGGTAGTTCCTCGTTTATCAGACAAACATCTTGAACACGGTAAGTTGCTTTGAAATCTACTGCAAAGTATCACTCCACTACTCGTAGAGGAGTGAATGTGATGTCAAACTTGCGGTAGAACCATCGACCAATTATTATGGACCCAGATTAACTTCCTTAGAAGTTAAAAATGAAACCTCCATTTTATTTATTTTAAATTAAAACTTATTTCAAAAGATCGAATTCAGGGAAAGAAAATTATCTTTTCAGTTTCTTGCTTGATCTTTTATATTTAATAAGATATCAATGCATAGAAATAAATCTGATATCTAGGATTTTCAAAAATCAAGTATCAAGAAAAATATCTGGAGAAAGTAGATTCTCTGAGATTTAGGATTTTGGAAAGGAAGCCCTTTACTTAATTTATTTTTCGATGTATACTTTGAGCATCTTTCGTTGCTTGGCATACTTTGGTGCATCTTTCCTCTTTTTCTTCTTCTTTCTTCTTTTTTTTTTAGCGCACTTTGCGCATCTTTTATTTGGCACATTTGTATGCGTCTTTTCATTTTTCGCGTACATTAACGCGTCCCCCTATATATATATAATATATATATATATATATATATATATATATATATATATAATTTTTTAGCAAAGGGGCTTCCTTTTAGAACCCTAAGATGAACCTCAGTTGTAGGATTATCTTCTAAACACGAGAGAAGAAGATATCATTCTCTCATAAGGAGAAGAAGTATCCACAAAGCGAATTCCGAATTTCCTTTGATAGGAATGATAACTTGATAAGGAAAATTTTTAGAATAGATCTATAAATATGCTAATGATACTTATAAGATATAAAATTGCAGGAACTTTGAAAAGATTTTATTTCTAAGCTAAATTTACTTTTGATATAGGTTTAGATTTAAAATCGGTGTCGACCCTCGAGCGAGAGGGAGGAGGGAGGGAACATAGTCTTCTCTCTCTCTCTCTCTCTCTCTCTCTCTCTCACTCTCTCTCTCTTTTTAATATTGGTCATCAATAACTTCTTATTCTTCTGAACACTTGCTGTAGTCAAACATAATTTCCTTCATTTGAAATTTAAGATAGCTGATACATCGTCTTTAGGAAAAGTAAATCATGATTACTTTCTAACAAAATGTAAACTCAGGTTCTCTCTTCTTACAGAGATGAGGAAGCATAAACCATGTTAACACTATCAGACGCTTCTCCATCCATTTCTTTATTCTCTGCAGCTTCTGCTTCATCGATCTGGCGGATACTTTCTTTCAGATGATCCACCATCTCTTCTATTGTCTTCTCTTCCATATTACATGGATGTACTGGAATATTCTCTCTGGAAGAATAGATTTCAATAACAGATTTCAACTTCTTTGGTACTTCTTCCAGTCGTGTTATTCCTCTGATTCATCAGTATAGTTGGAGTTGGGACCATCCCGGGCTGCCAAATCCTCTCTCTGTTAGATAAAGAGTTTGACTGATTTGCGAACTTCAGTCTCCTCTTATCAAAACTAGAGGATGATTCGCTACCCTGTGATCGGTGTCGGTCAACTCTTAAGGGGAGTTGATTTGAAGGATGACCAGAAGATCTTGCTGGAGAATTTCTAAACTGATGTGAATGCGGAGAAGATATGGGATCATACCCTCGACGGGCTGATGCTCCATATCCTAGGAATTTGATAGAAGTTTGCTGACTGTACTGTCGGTTTGAGCTCTGATAATGATCATGGTGTGAGAATCTCTCTGGTTTTCTAAAGCGATCTGCAGCAGCTGCTAGTCGGCTTGGACCCGGTTCTTGAAATTGGGTTCTTCTCTTTGTAGGAGGAGATTCTCCTTGCCTTCCACTTGAATGTGGATGCATTTCAGCGGAGATCACATCCTTGACACTTCTAAAAAAATTCTATCTTTGACTGCCCAAAATGGTGGCACAATCCTGGACCAAGACCATTGAATAAGGATTTGAATTTTCTTCTTTCTTTCTGATATTGGAGTGAGGACAAGATCTCCACGAAATGGAGTTGGAGGAGAGTTTAATATTTGCAATTCATTTTCTTCCTCGGAAGTATCACATAGTGGTCGAAATTCACTATCAACCAACTATGAGGTATTAACATAAGTTTCAGACATTTCAGAGCTCATCTTCTTTGCTGCTTCGATTGCAGCAAGCAATCAAAGCATCTTCCTTTGACGACTTTTCTCTTTTTTTCTCTACGCCTCATACGACGAATTATATTGCGGCGTTGAGACTTAGTCATCTCCCGGATTCCAGAAGATGACCCAGTCTCAAAGTTCTTGGTTGCGGGAGCTTCATCAACAATCGGGGATTTTCCCTTAGCCATGACACTTGACTAGGGATAATGCAAATAGGTGAAAACTGAGGGTCTAGGAACTTCAGGGGCAGCTACAGACCGTTCTTCGGTGTTGACTTGAATAGGACTTGATCTTCTGGATTCAGCAGAAGGTGCCACCACTTCGGGTTGTGGTGCACCAAATGTGATTTGGATATTTTCAAATCCGGACCCAAATCTAATTTGGTTTGCCCTCAGCAGATTGGGCAACAGTGATGTTGATGTTGAATACCAATCTTCGGGACATTTTCTATATTATAGGGTAATTCCAAACGAAACTGACCTTTGCTACTGTCCGCAAATCAATCTAATTGTTGATAGTTGTACTGATCGAAGTATAGTTATAATTTATGATAAGGATAGAAAAGATTGAATATTTGATAGGAGATGGTCCATTTAAGGACCCACACCAAAGGGATATAACCACACAGTGAAGATTTTGAGCGAATCGATATGATGGAGAGAGATTAGACATTAGAGAGAAAACATTCTGTAAGGACCCTTATCCTTGTGGATTTTGAATATATATAAACAAACACGAATATATGAAATTATGGGGAAAGAATAAAAAAAAAAATATTCTAAAGCCTGATCTCGACGCATTAAATAAAACCAAAAACCGATACGAATGGAAAAGAAGACTCTAAAGGTACACAAATGACATACAACTGGCATGCAAATGCAACAACAACCGGGCGGCATAACCCCTACCAGACCTAGGACCAAACCTCCATTTCCGGGTGGATGTCCGCTAGGCTTTTAGGAGAAGCTCTGGTAACCATGGGTGATGGTCACTCGCGTGACCATAAACATGCAAACAGTGGATGCAAAGTAAACATGCAAATGTCATACAAATGACATACAAGCTTGGTTGACTCGATTTAAGGAATTCTACACATTATACAGCATAAATAAAAGACGATCAATCAAAATCAACTAATAAATCAAAATAAAAATATCAAGACTCCAAAATAAGCATGAGAGTTTGATAAGATAAGATCTAAGTGAGATTTAACCCCTACCAGACTAGGACCAAACCTCTGTTTTCGGGTGGACGTCCGCCAGGCTTTTAGGAGAAGCTCTGGTAACCATGGGTGATGGTCACTCGCGTGTAAACATGCAAACTTAAACATGCGTTAAGATACAAGCTTGGTTGACTCGATTTACTTGGATTCTAACAGCTATGCGTAAAAAGACAGTCAATCCAAAATTAAATATAAAAAAAAGACAGTCAATCCAAAATTAAATCAATTATCGAGAAGAGAGGATTGAAAATGCTTATAAAGAAATGAGAGTTTGAGCGGACTATAAGTGACTAAAACATATCAAAGAATGCAAAATGTGAGACTACAAACGAGCGGCATAACCCCTCAGACCTAGGCACCTCCGTTTTCGGGTGGACGTCCGCCAGGCTTTTAGAAGCTCTGGTAACCATGGGTGATGGCCACTCGCATGGACACGAGTGCAAAAACAAATGACATACAGGCTGGGTTGACTCGATTTATCAGAATTCTAGCAGTTATGGTTTATGAATCAAATCAATAACATTTTGCAAGTGCCACAAAACATTCAACAATAAAAATGACATAGAAAAATTATGATAAATTTAAAAACAGAATAGATTTCAGAAAGCACTCTGACACTGCATATAAATGACGACAAACGGGACGGCATAACCCCTACCAGACCTAGGACCAAACCTCCGTTTCCGGGTGGACGTCCGCCAGGCTTTTAGGAGAAAGCTCTGGTAACCATGGGTGATGGTCACTCGCGTGGCCATAAACATGCAAACAGTGTGTATAAATAAACATGCAGATGTCATACAAAGACAAATAGGCTGGGCTGACTCAATTTACTTGGAATTCTACAGTTTTATAATTCAGGTATAGATCTCAATCAGACTGAAAACAAAATACGGCTCGAAAACAGCAAAGTCAAAACAATCAGAAAAATTACGAAAAGAATCGTAGTAGAAAAAGAAAAGCGGACCGAAAAGACCCAAATCTATAAAGGTGAAGTCTGAAAGACTGTAGACTCGCTAAAGCTACTCAAAAATCAGAAGAGAAACGGGCAAGCACTTCGGCAGGCTATGGGTCCCACACCAGTGTTGACTGTTAACTCAACTGCTTCAGCCTTATATAAAAAGGAAAGGCTAAGGAGACTACGACTATCGATGAAATCAAATAGCGGCGAGAAAACCAAGTATAAAACATTCGTCAGAACAACATCACAAAAGTACAGAAAGTATCCACAAAGACAGTGACAGACACCGAAGAACAAAAATTTAGATGAAAATTTAATTGCCCAAATATTTAATTAAATTATATATAATTTTTAGAAAGAATTTAGTCTTCATTTGAAATGGAGAGAGAAGTCTATCCCCAGCGGAGTCGCCAGAAAAATCTGTGAGAAAATAAAATCTCTCTTAACTAACTTTACTTTATATTTATTATTATTTAAATATAATTCTTTTATGCAAATATTTAATTTAATAGAAATATAATAGAATCTATATTATATAATAAATTCTATATTATTTAAATAAGAGAAAGAGAAGGAGAGAGAGAGATAGATTTTTAAAATAACTTTTGAAATAAAATTTATCCTATTTTATTTATGGAAAATAATTTGCTTTATTTATATTTTTGAACATTCTCTTTCAATTGAATATGTATAGTCAGATATCAGACCGCACCTCGAAAGACAGACTGATATCCTTCTATTGATTCTAAAGAAAGAGAACAGACAATTTCGCTTTCCTAATCAGGTATGACATAGGGAATATACAAATCACCCAAAAGGACGATCCGTATTTTCCCTATTTACCTAATTAGATTAGTGAATTGTCGATTCATCCCTAAAATCAAGTATACAGACGATATTTGATTTACTCGTGAAAGTAAATCAGATACCTATCTATTTCTTGATTGTAAGGAATGGATCTAAACAAAAGTATAGATAAAGGTGGTTTTCTATTTAAAAATACGAGGATTTTATCTTCTCACATGATTCGCTTTATTTATATTTAGGATATATTTCTCCCAATTAAATCTACAAGTCGGGTATTATACTGCCTCCGAAAGACAGACTAATATCCTCCTATTGATTTTAAAAGGGAGAAGCAGTACAATTCATTCTTCCTAATCAGGTGTAGTATAAGAGAATATTCAAATCATCCTGAAGGGATGACGAGTACATTCTCTAATCGACCTGATTAGATTAATGAATTGTAAGTTTATTTCTATAATCATATAGAAGATATTTGATTTGTTAGTAGAAAACAAATCAACTATCTATCTATTCATTAATTATAGAAATAACTCCTAAACGTGATATGAACAAAGCATAATCTACTTCCACAGATCTTTCCCCTACCTCAGAAAAGGAACTTAGGTAGGGTTTAGATTATTCTGGGATCTAGACTTCCTACAGGGGCAAGCCCCTGTAGTTAATTACATCTCCTAAGAGAAAACTCTCGATTTAAATGAAGACTAAATGATTTCCAAAATTATATATATGTATTTAATTAAATATTTGGGCTAATTTAAATTTCCACGATCAGGCTTTAGATTATATAATTGAATTTAGAAGAGTTAGAATTGATTAGAAGGAGGAATGTGCAGAGAGAAGTGTATACAATCTGGACTTACCACTTGCCTAGAGTGGGCTGCCAGCTAACAATCCTAATCACAACAATTCGCCGATGATGCAAGAGTTAAGGTAGCTCTATCCTAGGAATCAAGGAGTTTATTAAAAGAATCTGAAAATAAATGCAAGGAGATATGCTTACAAAAACCAAAAATCTACTCGTATGCGAATGATGTATGAAAGCAAGTTATATATGAAAGAGCTGGTTTTTATTAATATATAATTTTCATCGGTTACACCCCAGAATTTGCAGTAAAGTAATGGTGGCCAGGATCCACCGACAACAAACCTGGGTTCTAAAGCCTACGAGAAAATAGAATTAAATATAACTGCTTATGGTCTTCAGGCTTCCGAGTCTTCTATGGAATTCCAAAAAAGGAACGTCCTTCTAAAGGAGGACATTACGTTTTGGAGCCCCATTTGTATATTTATAAGCACTTATCTTTAATTCTTTTACAAACTCCAGACGCTGTACAGACTCAATCTATATACAACAATTCTAGGAAATGAAAAGCAGTACATCAGATCCTAAAAACATTCTACTGTTGCAGTAATATAAAAGACAGGAAATAAAGCAGTTATATAATGATGCATGTTATGAGTGCGTTGTGTACAGTTATAAATGCAGGAAAGTAAAGACAGAAAAGTAAATACACGGCCCTCACTTTATTCACTCCGCACTCTGGTGTACAGACAGGAAAGATAAATATGCATGCTTATGCAGTACAGAAAGGTAAGCAATCACACATAGGTGCCCTCTAGGCAAGACACCCGCAAGCAAACCACAACAAACCACCGGCCTAACTTAGGCTAGAGTTGATTGTCCTAGCAAGCATCTAAGTGTGTGAAGAAAGCTGTGTGGTTTGGATAGGTCCTAATAGGTTTATTTGTTTCAAAATTGCATGTATTATTAGGATTGATTTATTATAGGTCAAAGGAATTTAGATTAAAGTTTAAATAAAGTATATTTGAATTTATTAAGAATTATTCCAATTTTGAATGTTGGAGTTATTTAATTTATTATAAAGAATCTATAGATTGATAATTCCCTAAGTGCAGGAAATCATCAATTTATAAATCCTAGGACTTTCAGAATAAATACCCGTCTTAGACAGAAGATAGGTATTTATTTTGAGAGTCCTTATAATTTATTAAGGAGAGAGAAAGGGACCTTACAAATGTAATACAACGTGCCCTCCCGAAGGAATCTAGCATGTCGTATAAGGTCGGTGGTTTATTATTCTTTATTTGAAGATCTCCAAATCTAAATGTGTTAGTGCCCTCCTGAAAGGAATTATGCACAACACATAAGAGATCTCTTTGTTATTTAAGTGTTTTAAGGGTCTTTAAAAGTCAAAATGCCCAAAGTCCTCCAAAAGGAATCAAACTTTAGGCATAGAAGACCCGAATTCATTTAATCTAAATCAATTATCAAATTTGATTGATTAAGATAAATCTTAATCGACCAAATTATCTAATTAATTTAGATTAAAAGACTATAAAATTTAATTGAATAATTGATAGATTTTAATTAATAGAATTCAGAAATTATTAAGAATTAAAGGTTTTATTAGATTATTATTGAGATTTGAAATTGATTTAGAGATTTGATTTTTAATGATTGGTTGGATACCACCTTTGTTTCACACCGAGGCCGTGAAGTTTATTTCACCTTCCTTGGGGCTAAGCTAATAGCCTCGTAGGCCTGGGTTACCCAGTGGTACCCGGTATAGTTAAGTAGCTTAAGTTGATTAAGAATTAGAAGTTAATGAATTTTATTAGAAATGTGTTAGATTACTGATTTTAGAAGTTGATTAGTCATTTTTTAGAGTTTTAGAACAATTTTTGGATTTTTAGGAATTTTTGGAATATTTTAGTCAATTAATTAAGGGGTCAAAAGTTGACTTTTTATTTAAGGTATTTTCTGAAATTTAGAAATTTTATTAAAATATTATAAGACCTTAAGACAATCAATTAGAAGGTAAGTTTGCTGAAATTGGATTTTTCTGGATTTAGTTATGAAGGTTTGAAGTTTTGAACTAGTTTTAACCTATAGTTGACCTATTTGTTGACTTTTTGAATTTAAAGGTTTTCTGGAATTTTTATATTTTTAATAAATATTAGGCCTTATTATGAGTTGAATGCAACTTGAGTTTGACTGATTTGGATTTTTCTTGAATTAGTTATGAATTTTCAAAGTTTAAGGCTATTTAATGAATTTTTAGAAATTGTTTAATTAAGGCCCTTTTTATGATTTTGCTCCAAATGGATTCCAAACGTCTTGAAATCAGCTCCAAAGGTCAGGGATGACCTAAGGAGGGGATTTCCAAGTGTTTGGGAAAATTTATTGGAATTTTTAATTATTATTAATTAATTAAATAATTAAATATTGAATTTTACTTAAAATTAAATTAAGCTTTAAATTGCTAGTCAACTTAATTTGGTTTTAATTTTCATTGAGTTAAGGATTTAATTCTGGTCAATTAGAGGGGTTATTTTTATTCTTTGGAGCTAAAATGGATTTATTACATTTTCTGGAAGGTTTAAGCTAATTAAGGGTTAATTGAAGGTTAAAAGAAATTAGTAAAGTTTGAGTTGGAATTTTGGTTTTAAATCATTGAATTTATAATGTTGGATTGATTACAGTGATTTGAGGTTTGATTTAGATTTTTGTAGATTTTTATTTGATTTATTTGGGAATTTATTAAGATAAAGAGTGAAAGTCCTTAATCTACTAGTTGTTATAAGGTCAATTAATGTCAAATCACAGTATTTGATTCACTCAAGGGTCCATGATGACACTAGTTTTCTATGTTTGAGTTCAATCCCAAAAGGGATGTTTGTAGCTCTTCCTAATCTTTCTAAGTTGACTAAGACCAAGTCCTTAATTATTGTCCTTAATGTCACTAGGTTATAGGATAGTAAATCACGTTCTTCTAACCCTTTCAACACTAATTACAAGCGCACCACAACATAAAATAATGAGCAAGTGCATTAAGATCTAAGAAAATGAAATGAATATAAAACAGACTTTGTATTCTCAAATATTAGGACTAAATGGTAATAGCCCTAGTATTTGGAAATTCAATCAAATGACAATGGATATGTTATTGTTTGGTAAACAATAAGATTCCCCATAAAATTCATTTGATTATAGCAAAGCTCTTTTTTAAAGTTCCAAAAGTATTTGAATGCATGCAAATAGATTTAGATTTATTTAGAGTTTAATTTTAATATATATATATATAAATATATATATAATATTAGAAGTAGTCTTATTTAAAATTTAATAACTACTAAAAAATATACTTTAAATGAATATGAAAAACATGCTGGAGGTCACGCACATGTTCAACAATATTCTTGCCAAATTTTAGGTAAAAACAATTTATATATAATTAATTAAAAATAAAATATGAACTTATGTATTTTTTGAATTTATAAAAAAAATATAATAATATATAAGGTTCTCATTTTATTTTTAGAATAAAATAGATAGAATTATGAACAAATTGATATATTGCATGCAATTTTTTATATATTTTATTTATTATAATTCTTGAAGTTTTTGTTAATTAAAGTATTTAAAACAATTTATTTTAATTATAAGAGAAATGGCGGCGCCGGTGGGCCAGGTGGCGAGACATTGGCTGGCGCGGAGAGTATAGCGGCACGGACGCAGTTTTGACTTAACCACGTCAGCGAACGCCACCCGCCGTTAGATCGTCCGCTGCGCTAGATAGACGGCCAAGATTTGGCCAGATGGTGATTATGCAACGGACGCGGATCGAACGGTCTGCT
This sequence comes from Dendrobium huoshanense, assembly GCA_016618105.1. Classification (NCBI taxonomy): domain Eukaryota; kingdom Viridiplantae; phylum Streptophyta; class Magnoliopsida; order Asparagales; family Orchidaceae; genus Dendrobium; species Dendrobium huoshanense. The sequence goes on from CM028355.1 coordinate 31,752,857, forward strand.
TTGATCAAGCCGTGAAATGTCATGATCGGTACCGTTGATCATGAGATCATCGGTCTAGAATCTTGTGCAGGCCAATGCATGCATGTTTTAAACCCTAGGTGATAAAGAACGGCTCGTTCTCTCAAACGACCGAACCAAAGCATATGAAATTTTAAACAGAGCTTTATTTATGATGGAGTAGAACAATGGGGAAAGTTATTTTGTGGTTTGAAAAGTGCTTTATGAAAAGTTATTTGAATCTAAGTAGATCTAACTAGGGTTAGCTCGTTACCTTGATATAATGGATCGATTTTAACGATTAAGGATTTGATTGAGCTTGTTGACTTCCTAGATTGTTTCTCCAGAAGACTCCAAGGGCTGAAGAGGTCTGAATTTCTGAGCTACTAGCCTGGGACGGTCTTTAGGCTCGGTTGGCCTGATTCTTGCCACCGGCAGCCTCCCACCGCCAGGTTTTTGGTGGGGGAAAGTAGAAGAGACCTGAGTAGAGCCAAAACGAAAAAGAGATCTCGCCTGGAGAGCTTGAGTGTGGAGAGAGAATGTAGAAATTGGAATATCTCTCTTGATTGTTTTTGCCCTATTCAAACGAGCCAGGAACCCATTGGATGGCTGGGATATTTTTGGTAGCTGCTAGGATCAAGACACATGTCCATGGGTTGTTAGGAGCAAGGAGAATCAAAAGGACAAAAGGACATCCTAGGTGGAAAGGGGTCTTTGTCCTTTTGTAAGCACATGGGAGTTAATTTGGGCCATTTGATCCTGATCAAAGGGATGGGATAGAGCCTAGGAAGGTTCTAGAGTGCTGTTGGAATTATGTTGGAATGGATTAGAGCTCAAATGAATTAACTTGGAGTTAATTGGGATATGTTTAGAGTTTAAGCTTTGACCATCCATTGACCATTTGACCAGTCAATGGGTTTGCTGATGTGGATTAGGAGAAGTCCATGGCATACTGATTGAGTTATTTGCAAAAAAATTTAGATGACTAGATGTATTATATGAGTGATGAGTTTGTATATAAGGCTTAAGATTTGACAAAGGATTGAGCTTTGACCAAGTCAAACATGGTGTCCAAATAAGTTGAATGGACCTGATTTAAAGTTTTGATGCTGGTTTGAGGGTTTGAATGAGTTAGGCTAGATAACCCAAATGGGTTGAAATGACCCATTAAGAGCCTTAAGGAGCAATTGGGTCAACCTAGGTTGACTGGGTCAACCAGGTTGACCAGGGTGTGGGTCTAGGCTGGATATATTTGATTAGACATTTGGAGTCTGATGAGGGTGGATTTTTTAGGATTTTAAAAGGCTATTAAGGCCAATAAGGGTTAATGGGCCCTTAATGGACCTTAGGTCAAAATTGGTTGATTTGGTCAACCGGCTAAGTTCAGGGTATGGAAATGGGTTCAACAGGTTCAGAAGATGGTTTTTAGAATCTATTGAATGTTGTCCCAGGGTCTAGAGAGGTCAATTTGCTCAAAATCACCATTTGAACCCTTAAGGGCCTTCTTGGGTCAACTCTGTTGACTTGGTCAACCAAGTTGACCCAGGGGCTGGGAATGGGTTGAAGAGGTTTGGTTTGGCATTTGGAACTTGCTGAAAGTGGTTGCATTCAATTTGAGTTCATCTGGTTTGAAATCACTATTTGAGCCCCCTTTGGGTATTTTGGTCATTTTGGGCTCATGACCACTGGGGGTCAAAGTGAACCCACCAAGAGAAAGTTTAATGTTCAGTGAGTCAGGATTGAAGGTTTGAAAGTGATTAGAGACTCTGGGGAGGTCTCCAAGGTTAGAGTTTAGTGAAGGGCAGGTCTAGTGGCATAGGCTGTAAATATTTGAAGGTTTAACAGCCTTTGGGTTTTCCGATTTAGTAACTGGGGTCAGAGAGCTCATAATGGGCTCAAAGTTGGAGGGTTGATACTAGAGACATGCCCCATCAGTTTGAAACTGATAGAACTTGAATCAGAGTCCATTTGACATTGGGTTTTGAAGTATTCAAATATTTGCTGGAAAAGGCCTTTAGGACCAAGCCTTAGGACCTGAGATCTAGGTCTAGAATTGATTGGGTTTGTATTGACTTGAGTCTGGATTGGGTTCAGGATCTTATTGAAGACCTCATACTAAAATGAGGTCAACATCACTCTTATGTGACAAAAATTTAATCTAAGTCAACCTCGAGTATTCTTCAACAATCAAAAATCCATTGACTTTCCCTCCCAAGTTGGAAATTCTAATGGTCCAAACAAATCCATGTGAATGACTTCTAAAGGTCTAGAGGTGCTAATGTCCTTAATAGAGAGAAAAGAGGATTGAACTTGCTTTTCTAGTTGGCAAGCATCACAAAGGTGGTCTTTAGAGAAATTAAGATTGGGCACACCTCTAACTAGATCTTTCTTGGTTACTCTCCTAAGGGTTTTCATACTAGCATGACACAATCTTCTGTGCCACAACCAAGAATCATCAACAATAGTTTTTAAGAAAAATTAAGCAGCATATTCAATATTATTTAAATCAAGTATGTAAATATTATTGATACACTTTTCCTGCAAAATAGTGTTGTTTTTTAAGCTTATAACGTAAGTGTTTGCTAAGAATTTTATGATGAAGCCCTTATCACAAGCTAACGGATGTGTAGCAAGTTATGTTTCAGTCCATCTATATGCAAAACATTTTCAATCAAAAGGTTCTTAGAATTTCCAATTATACCTGAGTCTACCACTTTCTTGGTAGTGTTATCTCTAAGAGTAACCTTGAATCTTGTCCTGGTCTCCAGCAAAATGAATTGATTAGCATCTCCAGTCACATGTCGTGAACATCCACTATCTAAGTACCAAATGCTCTGAGGTCTTTTGTGAGAGTTTTCCTATAAAATATCAAATGTCTGATTTAGGAACCCAAATAGGTTTGGGTCCCTTCTTATGAAAAGAATAATGCAATGCATTTGTGTTATATTATGAAACATGCAATTTTGGTCTACATACTCAATGTGTACTATGGTGAATAGTGCAAGTGTGTGAAATGTGTTCTAGCATGCCACATAAAAAACATCTAACTCCAGGAAATGGATTTACTAATCTATTTGGGTGGTGATGCCTCTTTTTATCATTATGTGATGCATGTTGGTTTATTTTCAAAAGCTTTGAGATTTATTTTAAAAAATCATGCTAATCAATAAAATCAGATATCTTTTTCTTTAACTCATTAAATTCATTAAGTAAAGACATAAGATTACTATCAAGTATAGTGTGATCTTTTCTTAAACTTTCATGCTCTTTTTATAAATTCAAAAACTCCAATTTTAAACTAGCATGCTTTTTGTTGAGTTTCTTATATGATGCATAAATTTTCTCACAAATTTCAAGTAATTGATCATATGTTGATTCACATGCCTCTTCTTGATATAATTGACCAAGATTATCACCCATTAAGCATAAATTTGTTATCTCTTCTTTAGCTTCAGTCTCAAATGAGTTAGATGCAGAATCTGCCCAGAAATATTTTGGTTATTACTTCTTATCCTTCCTGTATTTGTGTTTCTCCTCACTTCTCCTTGCTTGGGTGCTCCTTAAGTGTAAGATAATCAGCTTTAACATGTTCCGGCTTCCTATATTCAATAAAAATAACATCAGAAGAACTTTAATAATTTTTACTATCCTTGCCTCTTTTTCACTTCTATTGATACTTGTTGTTCTTTCCTAAAAAGCTTTTAAATTGCCTAGTGATGAAGGAAACATCATCATTTTTAGATCCGGAAGAATCAGTGTCCATATTTGGCCTTTAGTGCCACAGTTTTCTTCTTCTTTTTCTCACCTGCATCAAGATTTCTTTGATTCACCCCTTGATCGTAAGTAATAAGTGATCCAAGTAAATTATCAATAGAATAAGTATTTAAATCTTTAGATTCAATAATTATAGTGATCTTAGCATCAATAGAGAAAGGCAAGCATCTCAAAATTTTATTGACCCTTTCATAATTAGTTAACTCTCTTCCTAAAGCATTTAATTAAGTGACAATTTGAGTAAATCTTGTATACATGTCAGAAATTGATTCAGAAGGCTTCATGCAAAAAAGTTCATAGTCATGCAACAAAATTTTCAACCTAGTTTGTTTAACTTCATTATTTCCTTCATAAGTTACACACAATCTATCCCAAATTTTTTGACCAGTTGCACAAGTTGAAACACGCATATAATCTTCAAATTTCAAAGCATAGAAAAAATAGTTCAAGCATTTTGCATTAAGATGCTAAATCTCTTTCATCAAAAGTCCATTCATTAAAAGGAAATTCGGTTTTAACTCCTTTAAGTTCATGAGAAGGTGGTGTATAACCTTCTTTAACAAGCATCCACATACAATAATCAAGCGATTGTAAAAATATAGACAAGCGAGTTTTCCAAAAATCAAAATGAATATTATCAAATAAAGCTGGTTGTGTAGTAGAATATCATTCCATTTTATTATGATTACCAAAGTTAGCTATCGATCAAATTCAAAAGTTTTCAAAAATTAGATTTTATGAATTCCTCTTTGATACCAATTAAAAGTTTTTAGGGATGTTAAGCCCTTATGAACTAGTCCCAAGGCTAACTAAGAGGGGGGGGGGGGGGGGGGGTGAATTGATATCTTAAAAAAATTTTGATCAAAACATAATCATAAAACAAAAACCAATATTCACCATAAAAATCAAAGTGTGAAAATTCAATGCATAAGTAGTAATAAAGAACATAGAAATTTATAGTGGTTTGGTCAACATGACCTACATCTAATCCCTAGAGACACCCTCCGAGTATTGAACTAAACTCAGTGTCTCTCTTTTTTCCCCCATAGTAAGGCAAAGAAGCCTTTACAAACCTCCTTTCCACCAGCCCAGGTGAGGCAGAGAACCCAACTCCTTTTGCTTCCTCTAGAAGTAGGTAGACAACCTAACTCCTTTTAGCTTCCTCCTAAAGTAGGTATAGAACCTTGATCGAATACTGAAGTTTACTTCTCTAGAACCTCCAAGGAACTAAGGACAATGACTGGAGAAGATGATGATGGATCCTTACTTGGAGCAACCTTTATGAACTCCCTCATAAATGCCCCCTCACAAGTTCCTCTCTCTCTCTCCCTTACTCTCCCTCTCCTCTTGGCTCTCTCAGGTTAAAACAATTGCAAAATATGTTCTAAAGGGTAGAATAAGTGCTCTTGAATAGAAGAGCTTTAGAATAGCTCATTAATTGCAACTTACCAACTTTATCATCCATGAAGATATAAATATCGACCTATATGATCAGTATAAATTAAGCTCAATCAGCCAAGATGAGTTGGGATGATAAAAAAAATTTGTTCATATCATCCAGGATGATAAAATATCATCTTATACAATTAGTACAAATCATCGAATATCGATCAGATAATCACATTAAAAGGATGTCGGGATGATTAAAAAATAGCTTGATTGTCCAGGCCTATCTTACGATCATCCCAGATAATTAGTTCAAATCCAAGAAAATCATCCAAAACATCACCCTTAATAGAAGTTGTCTGATATGTGATCGTCCAAAAACAACTAAGGTTTTAAACTAATTGTCCTGGATGATCCTACGATCATCCCGGCTGATGTGATCGTATCAATCCTGCCTTAATTTCTTTCATTAATTATCAGATTAATTTATGCTTAATTTTGTTGCATCATCTAGGATGATGTCCTACATAATTTCCTGGATTATGTTCAAAAATAAATAATACGTAAATAAATCTGGCGGCTGATTCTTGTTTTTTTTAGCATATCATCCCGACCGATATAAATATCGTCCAGGATGTTGAGCTTAATGACGGCTGCCTTAACCAGGATGCCCTAATTAGGGTTTTTATTTTTTGCTGACCATCCAATACAATTTTGAATCATCCCGGACGATGTGAGGAAAAATAGAGAACTCTAAAAGTAGTCAAAAAAAATTCCCCCAAATGTGTGTGCAAGGTTATTTAGCATCAGGAACCACTTTATTTATAATAGATTCAAGAAATGAAAAAGTATACAAATTGACTAAGACCTAGTCTACCCAATCTTGAGCTGGTTCAAATTATAGTCTAATCTTGTGGACTTGAAATGTTAGTAGGCAAGGCAGTCATAGAGAAACAGAAGTGTTTGCTATCATAAATATCATATTCTCTGAAAATTGATTCGCAACATTCTTTTGTTGTGGAAGGGAATTCTTGAATATTTTTACTGGATGTCTTCTCCAAACCAGTTAATCTTTATCTTAAAAGTTTTTATTGAGATTTGGAGCTTTTTTTATGAGATCTTGAAGAATCATGAAGAAGTTTATTCTCCTCCTAAAAGGGTAAGATTTGAGGCTCGATCTTTTGTTCTGATTTTGGATCTCTCATTAAGTATTATTTAGCTGAAGAAGCGAAATCTGTGAAAACTTCTTTTTTGAAGTTCAATATAAGTGTTACGGTTGATGAATTTAGTTCCGATTCTTTTGCTATCGGAGTAGTGATTCAGTTTCTTGCGGTTTCTTCTCAGAATGCCGCCTTTATTGCAGTTTCTTTCGCTGCCTTTGATGGAATGTCCATGGAAGATAATATGCGTCTTCCTAGATATTTTTTTGATGATCTGAAGTGGGATCCTATTCCATATAAGATTATGGTTGTTATGGTTTTGTTCCTTAATGTTCAAGGATTGCTTAATGAATGATTGATCTTTATGGAAGAATTTATTGTTCCGGTAGTAGGTGTTGTTGCGGTGATTTCTTCTACTTTAAAGAGAGTTGAGAATCTACTTTTTGTGGATTCATTTTCAAATTTTGTCATTTATGTAGTTATTTTTGGAATTTCAAGCCTTGTTTACAGTTAGCTCGAAGGATATGGAGATTATTAGTACTGGAGCTTTTGAAGTTGTGAAGTTCCTATGTTCTCAAATGACTGTAGAATTCCTTTTACATGTCATTGTTATCTTTTTGGAGAGATTTGGTTATGAAGAGGCTGATTCTTGGACTCTTGATGTGGGATTAGGTGATATTGCTTCGTCGACTTTGTTTTGTTTGTCCATGGTGGTTATTGTTGGTTGCATTGAAGTTTCAGTGGATTCCACTCTTGATTAGAGCTGATTGGCCTCAAAGGATGTTTATGGCAGCCCTTTTCATGTTTTGGCATCTATTTTAGTTGTTCTTTTTATTTTCTTGTAGTAATGTGTCTTTTGTTTGGTTTTCTTGTACTTTTTTTTTTCCTTTTAGAAATTATTGTAATGAAATGTGGGATTTTTACTAGGTTTCATTTTCTATGTTTTGGGAACTCTGGGATACTAACCAACCTTTTAGGTTGTTTCAATATTTTGTGTCCCCATCACCCTAATGGATTTAAAATGGAATTTAGTGGATCGCATATCCATTATGATAGTTTTAAAGGGCTTGTTTTTGCTTTCTAATTTGTAATAGTTATTTCTTCTTTTTAGTGCAATTTACATTTCTTCAAAAAATGAAGAAGAGAAGTATCAATGATATAGTTTAATAAATTTTTCTATCAAGTTATAGCTCGCTAATTTCCTTAACTAATAAAAAACTTGACCACCAAAAGTTTTATGATTTAGTTCCTTTTTTCTTTGTTGACTTTTGAGCTTGTCATTAAAATTCTTCTAAATTATTAAGATGGATTCTAGTTGATATTTGTTGTGAGCTAGTTTTAGTGGTTATTTTTGGGTTTTGGTTGTTATTTCCTAGGTTGTGCACTTGGTTGTTGTATTATGTGTATTATGGGTTGTTATCATCATATTTCCTATGTTGTTGAATATGTATTCCATGTGTTGTTGAGCCCAAGGTTATTTTGGTTATTTACTGTGTTGTCGGTTAATTGCTATGAGCTAGGATTTGTTTCTTGTTCCTAGATTGCTAGGTGTTTTTTAATGGATTGTGGGTTTTTTTTTTTTGTAGCATTTAATAATAGTTGCTACCTAATTAGTTCTAACATGCTGCAATGTTATTGTATTTAAGATTTTCCTTGGTTGATGAGTAGCTGGGTTATTATATGTTGTAATATTGGGGTTACTTTTCTTCTAGATCTTGGCCCTAGGTTGCTTATTTCTGACATGCTAAGTTACTATGTTGTCTTTTGTTTTTGTTGGTTACTACCTTGCTGAATTGTTGAGTAGTGATGGTTGTCCTTGATGGTTTCAACCTTTCTACATTGTAGGCTACAACTTCCTAAATACTTGTTGTTTGTATTTCTTCTAAAAGGATTAAAAACTAAGTTGTAATAATGAGTACCATTCTAAATCAAAAATTAAAAATTTATTTGTTTTGAATTATTTGAGTAAATAAATATATATTAATTAGTTTATTTTTAAGCAAAAAACAAAAGCAAACGGATGGGTGGGTCAATTTGGGTCAACCAATTTTTCTAATCGGCTTAGGATGGGTCAGGTCATATGGTGACGGGTTAATTTTGGGTTTGACTCAAACATGACCAAAAAATCCATTTTGATACATCTAATTTAATGCTCAATCCTAAATGTAATAATAAGATTACTTGGAATGATTTTAGGCAAATAAATTTTTACACTACCTTTAATGAGATCATTTATAAGCCCTTAGCTATAGGAATATCTTCTGTTCTTCCTAAAATTATATCTATGAATCAAACTAGTTTTTTTTAAAGGCAGAGATATTTTTGACAATATTTTGCTTGCTTAGGAGCTAATCCATGACATTCACAAAAAGTTCCTTATCCCAATTTAATTCTTAAATTGAATGTTACAAAAGCATATGATAATATTGATTGGTCTTTTATTAATAATATCTTGCACCTCTTTATTTTTAATAACAATAGCTTGACCCTCATTAAGGATATTATTAAATAGTTTGATTTTCTATTCTCATTAATGGTAAGTCTCAAGGTTTCTTTAAATCCAACTAGGGAGTCAGACAGAGGACCCTCTTTCCCCGGCCTTTATATTATTATTGTTGAATATTAATCCAAAGGATTATCGTGCACTTTCACTTATTTTAAAGGCTTGGTCTTCAAAATTTATGGTTGCTTTAATATATCTCACATATATTTTGCAGATGATATCATTTACTTAATTATGGATAAAAATTAACTTTAATATACTTGAAACATTTCTTAATGCTTTTGAAGATGAAAGCCGTTTTAACTTAAGTAACATTAAGAGTACTTTTATTGTTGGAAGGGTTTGACTAGGGATAAGAAAATTTTCATAAGTTCTATCACTAGTTTCAAAAATAAACTTTTCTTATTTACTATCTTGGAACTACTCTTCACAAGAGTTATAAAAAATCTTTCATCTTTGACTAAATGTTTGCTAATATTCTTAAGAAATTATTTTCTTGAGAATTCAAATTATTATCCATGGAAGATAGGATTATAATGATTAAAAGCATTTTATGCTCCATGCCTATTTAATTGTTATAGACTATCAATCATACTATTGAAGTTTGTTTCAAAATGGATAGGATGATAAATAAATTTTCACGGGTTCCTCTAACACTTCCAAAAAAATGTTGAGTCTAGTAATTAGGTTGTTAAGCCTAAGTAAATGTCCCACGGCTACCAAGAGGGGGGTGAATTGGTAGTTTTAAAATTTTAAACCCTCTTAATGATAAAGTTGAACCGAAATAAAATTTTCTTTTAAAGTTTGTAGAAAAATGTTTTTCAACCACAGAGTTGTTAAAACTGAAATTTAAAATGCGGAAACGTAAAAGCAATAAAGTAAATGACACCAGATTTATAGTGGTTCGGTCTATAACCAGACCTACATCCACTCCTCAGAGGCACCCTCTGAGTATTGCACTAATACCACAGTGACTCTCCTTTAGCACCCACAGCAAGGCGGAGAAGCCTGTACAAAACCCTCTTTTCACCACTACCCGGTGCGGCAGAGAACCGTCGTCCTTTTACACAATCCACAGTGCTGGCAGAGAACCGTCGTCCTTTTACACTCTCCTAGTGTGGACAGAGAACCGTCGTCCTTTCACACTCTCCTAGTGTGGGCAGAGAACCCTACGGCTGTTCACACTCTCCAAGTGTAGGCAGAGAACCTTCTTCCTTTTACACTCTCCTAGAGTAGGCAGAGAACCCTCGTCCTTTTCACACTCTCCAAGTGTCGGCAGAGAACCGGACCTTCTTGAATGATCTTCTCACAAGAATCTAGAAGGAAGAAAGAAAAGAGTGAAGAAATCCAATTTCACAAGTAGAGATTCTTACCTTTGCAATCCAAGTGAAGCCTTCTCGCTCCAATGGTAGGAATCCTCCTTTGAAAGCTCTCTTCCACTCTCTCCTTGGCTATTCTCTCAATAGGCACGAAGATCAAATGACAAAAAGATCGGGTGGCAGTCTAATTTGGAGTGTTTATACAAAAGACATGAAAAACCGCCCAAAAACAGCAAATTTTCAATTCTGTACGCAGTGGATCGTCCCGTACGATCCTGGATCGTCCTGGACGATTTTACTTAAACGATCTGAAACGACCCAATTTGTATATGTGTACGAAATGACTTCGTACAGCTGATCGTCCTGTACGAACTAGGTTCGTCCAGTACGAACGGTTATTACAAGGTCGGTTCTAGAAACTGCTGAAAACTGTCCTAAGTCGGTTTATCGTTTGGACGAAAATATGTTCGTCTGGACGAAAATTTTCCAGAGAGCCGATCGTCCTGGACGATTATTTATTTCGTCTGGACGAAAATTTTCTAGAGAGCCAATCGCCGGGGACGATAATTTGGTTTCGTCTGGACGAAAATTTTCCAGAGAGCTGATCGTCCGGTACGATAATTATTTTCGTCTGGACGAAATTTTTCCAGAGAGCTGGTCGCCTTGTACGATGGTAAAATTCGTCTGGACGAAATGTTTACAGAGAACCCATCGTCCGGGACGATATTAAAATTCGTCCTGGACGAATAGGACTTAGAAAAATTTTTCAAAGCAAGTTCCTATTCGTTCCAAGTGCTCTATAGGAGATAACTGACAGATCGTCCAGTACGATAAATATCGTCCTGTACGATCAGTATAGAATTTCATGATCTCCTAATTTGTGTGTGTGAGATTTTATTCACTCAATTACAATCACTCCCTTTCAAAATTAATTCAAAGAAAAGACAAACTTCAAATAAACAAAATATCATATGTTGAATTTGATTTGAAGTTTTTGTAGTCTGGAGTCTGATTTTCCTGAAATGTTAGTACACACAAGAGCAAGTGCAAATCTTCTAAAATTGTTAGGAGATAACTATACATCTGAACAATAATGTTTGGAATCATCAAAACTATATAAGTTGCACAAATATAAATCATTCAAATAGCAACTATTCAAACAATCTCCCCTTTTTGATGATGGCAAAATAATTATTATTAGTATGGTTTCAAGTTAAAACAAATCTCTTATCTCCTAAACTCCCCTGAATTTATGAGTACATTAAAATAAGGAGGCATTAAAGAACAATATTTTTGTTTTCAAAAATTTTAACAGAAAACACAAACCACAACACAAACACAAACGTAATAATTTCTCCCCCTTTTTGACAGCAACAAAAAGTGAAGAAGAAAAAGACAAGAAATGTAAATAATAATATAAAATTCATTGTTAAAATTTAATCTAAATTGTGATTTGACATAGGGTATGCAATTTTTAAACTAAAGATATTAGGTCAATCATAGAAATTCATAAAATTTATGAAATGATATAACATTGTAAGTAAGAAGAATTTATCAAAGACATGATTCAATTTAGACATTTTGATTATTGAAAATCATTACAAGTGAGATGTAAAAAAAAATTCTATATTTCAAAGTTCAATAGAATATAAATGAACAGTAGATCAACTTGAATTAAGAGATTAAACGAATTTGGAAAGAAGAGAATTACCTCATGTGGTGCTTTGCACATCTTTTCAAAGTTTTGGAGCACATTTTTGTGCATTTTTCTTTGGTTGGGCTTATTTTGTGCCCTTTTTCACTTTGCAAATTTTTGCGAATCCCTTTTGATTTTTGTACAATGTTCAAGAGTAATTTGACCAATTCTTTCCAAAATCTATAATCTAAGATTTCAAATATTTCTAGGTGCATAAATATCATTTGAGCATAGAAATACAAAATAAGAAAACATCAAAATTGCAATAACAATATTAACTTTTATGTAGTCTAAATGAATAGACATGAATTTAAAAATTCTAAATACAACAAGTTATAAACAAATTATAAATTTAGAAAGTCTAGATTTTCTAATATAGATAATCTCATATTACAATCGAATTTAAGCACAATGTAGATTAAAAAAAATATTAATGAAATTCATAAAGATTAGCCACATTTCAAAACAAATCTAAAACAAACAAACTTTCATTGATTAAAAAAAATTACATAAAAATATTTAAACTTAAACAAAAACATAACAACACAAAAAAAAATACAACAGACACACATAAAAAAAACTTCTACTGTTCTGGAGGAGGAGGAGGAGGAATGCCGCAAAGAGGTTGAAGTAGGAGGCCATCAACATTACATTGGTATTTATTTCATGATGAACTTCATCTCTAATATTACCAATGTCATGTTGCTGCTGCGTAAGATGAGCATCAAATTGATCAAACCTTTGATCAATGTGAGTCTCTAGTCTATCAAATCTCTCAATCAGATTCTGGTAATATGATTGAGAAGCAGAAGCTTGCACTCCTTCTTCTTCTTCTGAAGCACTGCCATGTGCTTTTTCTTTTTCTTTTTCCTCCTTGAAGAGCAGTCTGAATGATGCATCGTTGTAGTAAACTGGCTCTTCATATTCCTCATCAGGATGCACTATATTGTACTTTTTCTCCAAAATATAAGTAATCAAGTGCCCTAAAGAAATATTCTTCTCCTCTTCTGATCAGGATGTCCTATTTCTGAAAGCCCATAGATATGATCTAGGATGAGTTGGGCTTCATCAATAGGTTGTCTTTTCATGATTAAAAAAGTTAGACAAGAGAGGAGAGGAGTAATGTTAATCCTATCACCAGCTTTAGGAATAATTGAGGATCTAAGGATATGCTGGATGATTCGGGCATCTTGGGTCATACCGGCCACTCTAGCAACATGATTGTCAATTGCATTTTCTCTAATTACCCTATTGATTTCAAACCATTGGAAGGGTTTTCTGATGCTAGGGTGTGGGCTCTATATCCTTCAGTTCTTAGGTTTAAAAATGCACCAAGGTCGTGCTTGGTGATCTCAACTTTTTTCTTAAAAACAAAAGAACTAATGATAGAGTGGTCAGAATTGAAACTCATGTTGGCTAGGAAGTAATGGTAGGTTTGCTTATTGTAGAGGTGGACAAGAGAAAGAATGAAATGAAATTGGGTTGAGGCGAAGAGGTGTAATACCCGAAATTTCAACTCCGTTTGGATAAGAATGCGAGACGGAGTGATTTTTGCAGATGCAAAACGAGGAAAAGATTCCTCATTTGCTTTGGAAAGGAAGTTGTCTGGGGCATTCCTGTTAGGTTTCTTCACCAAAACTTTTTGTCTTTTGCTAGAGGAGGCCATAGTTGAGTTGATGTAGAAAGGGATTGAAAAAGATGTTTGAAAGTGTGATTGTCAAGTTTGAAAGCCTTCATATTTAAAGAAAAACGATACGTTTGTCCTGGACGAAAATATTCGTCCTGGACGAAAAATTATCGTTCGTCTGGACGAAGTAATTTCGTACAGATGATCCAATTCGTCCAAAATGTAACGGCTTTTCGTATTCAACATAACTTAAGATGCGTACCTTCGTACAGGCTTTTTGACTTGACCGATCGTACATACGAAAAAATTTCATACAGACGATCGAAAAGCGTTTCGTTTTAATGACTCTTGAAAACCGTCCCCTATAATGAATCGACACATGTTCGTACAGACGAAAAAAATTTCGTACAGACGAAGTTCGTATTAAAAATTGTCTTATCCACTCAACCGCTGCATTCAATCGTCCCGACGTTTGAGAAAAAGAAAAAATTCGTACTGGACGATCACAGATCGTACAAACGATCCAATAAAAAACTACTCTCAAAACGGTTTAAATTCGCGCTAACTGTTTCTTAACACATCGTCCCGTACGAAAATATTTCGTCCTGGACGATTTCCTCCAAAAAAAATTTTTGATTTTAAATTTTTTAATTTAACAAAATCAACAAAAACAATAAAAAACACAGAAAACATAAAACAAAATCATAAATCCAAAAACAATTCATTCAAAAACACACAAAATTCACAAAATCACAAAAACCAAACACAACAAGTATCAATGTTGCAAAGACATTTTGGTTAAGCATTCAAATCAATAACACCAAGCCTTGTTCTTAAAGTACTGAAGGTATCAAAGGCTAAAGGTTTTGTAAAAATGTCTGCAAGTTGATTTTCAGTTGAAACATGTATGAGTTCAATTTCTCCTTTGGATACATGATCCCTTATGAAATGATGCCTTATATCAATGTGTTTGGTTCTAGAATGTTGAATAGGATTTTTGGAAATGCAAATTGCACTAGTATTGTCACAATAAATTGGAATAGTGCCTATAGTTAATCCTAAGTCAATCAACTGTTGTTTTAACCAAAGTACTTGTGCCACACAACTTCCTAATGCATGTATTCTGCTTCTGTAGTAGATAGTGCCACTGAATTTTGTTTTCTACTAGACCATGAAACTAATGAATTTCAATGAATTGACATGTTCCAGAAGTGCTTTTCCTATACACTCTACAGCCTGCAAAGTCAGAATCTGAGTAACCATAATTTCAAATGAAGAGCTAAACTTAGGATACCAAATTCCTAAGTTTTGAGTTCCTAGTAGATATCTTAAAATCCTTTTCACTGCTGTCAAATGTGATTCTTTGGATCTGATTGAAATCTAGCACATAGGCAAACACTAAACATAATATCTGGTCGGCTAGCAGTCAAGTAAAGTAAAGATCCAATTATCCCTCTAAATTTCTTTTGATCAACAGATTTTCCCTTAAGGTCTTTATCCAACTGAACTGAAGAACTCATTAGTGTACTAACAGGTTTAGCATTGTCCATTTCATATTTTTTGAGGATGTCCTTAATATATTTGGTTGACTAAGAAAAGTACCTTCCTCAAGTTGCTTAATGCTAAATCCTAGAAAGTAATTTAAATCTCCCATTAGACTCATTTCAAATTCACTACTCATTGTTTTAGAAAAATCATCACAAAGATGTTTATTTGAAGATCCAAAGATGATTTCATCCACATAAATTTGAACAATAAGTATATCCTTTCCAATTTTCCTTAAAAAGAGAGTTGTATCCACACTTCCTTTTTCAAAAGATCTTTCAAGTAGGAAGGTGCTTAACCTCTCATACCAAGCCCTAGGTGCCTTGTTTCAATCCATATAATGCCATTTTAATTGAAAAAACGATTGGGAAATTTTGAAATTTTCAAACCTGGAGGTTGTTCTACAAAAAACATTGCTTTTCAATTACTCCATTTAAAAAGGCACTTTTGACATCCATTTGAAACAATTTAAAACCTTTAAAGCAGGCAAAGGCTAGTAAAACCCTAATTGCTTCAAGTCTAGCTACAGGGGCAAAAGTTTCCTCAAAATCAATTCCTTCAATTTGGTTATACCCCTTAGCTACTAATCTAGCCTTATTTCTAATGACTACTCCTGAGTCATTCATTTTATTCTTGAACACCCACTTGGTTCCAACAACACTTTGATCTTTTGGCCTTGTAGTTAGTTCCCAAACTTTATTTCTTACAAATTGATTCAACTCTTCTTGCATGACCAATATCCAAAATTCATCTGAAAGTGCTTGATCAATGTTAGTGGGTTCAACAGTTAAAATAAAGGCTGAATGATTGACTTCCTTGTTTAATCCACGCCTAGTTCTAACACCCTCACTTGGTTCACCTATGATTAATTCCTTTGGGTGGTTTTTAGAAAATCTCAGATCTCTAGGCAAAGAGTCTTCTCTTTCTAAATTTTCTTCCACATTTTCTTCCAAATTTAATCTATCAATCTTTTGGGAGTTTTCTTCAATTTCTTCTTCAACAACTTTTGGCTCTTCCATATTTCCATTTTCATCAAAATCAACATGTGTGGTTTCTTCAATGACTAAAGTTCTTTTGTTGAATACTCTATAAGATTTTCCAACACTTGAATATCCAACAAAAATTCCTTCATCTGATTTTGGATCAAATTTTCCTAAGGCAGATTTTTCATTATTATGTATGAACACCTTGCAACCAAATACATGCAAATGAGACAAATTTGGTGTTCTTCCTTTTAGCAACTCATAGGGTGTTTTATTCAAATTTGATCTCACATTCACCCTATTCAGAACATAGCATGCAGTGCTAACCGCCTCAGCCCAAAAATATCTAGGAAGAGAGTATTCTGCTAACATTGCTCAGACGGCTTCTATTAATATTCTGTTCTTTCTTTCAACTACTCCATTTTGTTGAGGAGTTCTAGGTGCAAAAAAATTGTGATCAATCCCCTTTTCTTTACAGAAATATTCAAATCTATCATTTTCAAATTCTCCTCCATGATCACTTTGTATATAAATTATTTCACATCCTAGTTTTCTTTGTATCCAAGTTGAAAAATTTTTGAATTCCTCAAATGATTCACTCTTATGAAAAAGAAACTTGACCCAGGTGAATCTTGAAAAATCATCTACTATAACAAATCCATATACCTTTCCTCCTAGACTAACAGTGCTTACTGGTCAAAAAGATCCATGTGTAGAATTTCTAAAGGTTTACTGGTCCTAAGATCTTTAATGGACTTAAAAGAGGACTTCACTTGTTTTCCTAATTGACATGCATCACACAGATGGTCCTTAGTAAAGTCTAGTTTAGGTATTCCTCTCACCAAATTCTTTTGGGTAATTTTTCTAAGATTTTTCATACTAGAATGACAAAGTCTCCTATGCCAAAGCCATGATTCATCAGAAACAGTTTTCAAACAAAGGCAGTAGGAGATTGAACAATTTAAATCTAGCATGTAAACATTGTTCACCCTTTTTTCATTAAAACAATTTTCCCATTTAGGCTAATTATGCAGCTAGTAGGTAAAAATTTTACATTATGCCCTTATCACATAGCTGACTTATGCTAAGCAAATTATGTTTTTAAGGTCCTTCAACCTAATAAAACATTATCTATGAAAAAGTTTGGTTCAAATT